>WBMW01004897.1:726954-766090 GCA_013396635.1 Penelope pileata
CTTCACATATTCAAAAGAGATGCCACAGCATGTTGCATATTTCAGTCTGGACATGTCTGGACTAATTAAGCTGCTCTTAGGCGGGCTGCTGGGTTCCTCAGGGCAACGTTTTCAAATGCAAGTTCCTCCAATTAAACATCTGAATGAGAGGTCTGGCGGCATAAGTACTGAGCACCTACAGCTTTTATTGCTCCTAATGAATATCTTCACTGCAAAGGCACTGCTTTCCAGAGCAACAGGCTTCCGTCTATCGGGGTGCTTTCAATTAGGAACCAAAAAATGAAAACGCTGCTCTGTGTCAGTCACTTATAGCAGAGTTGCATTAAAATTTCCATGCTAACTTGGGGATGGCCCTGCGGAAGCACGAGCCGTGGTGCTGGGCAGGGAGTGCAGCAGTCAGCAGCCCGTGGATGTCCTCGGGATTAAAAGAAATGGGTTTTGGCAGCTTGCCACAGCAGGGAGCACACAGCTGGCCACCAACGGGAGCTAGCAAGGCTCCTGGGAAAATGTGCAGATTTTTCGGATGATTTGAATATCATTCCAACCTAATAATATGGCTGATAAATCCTGGCACATGATCAGGTGTGAATTTTTTCTGCTAGGTCAAAGAAACCGTGGTCAGCATCAGCGAATACAGAGAGTGGTGATGAAGACCCTGCTGTAAGCAGAGGGTTTTGCCTTCAGATATATTCAGAGAGATGGGTGAAACACCCACTTGGGGTGGCATCCTGCACTGCAGTGGGCTGAGTCCCTCCCTGCGGGACCGAGCATCACCGGGTGTTGGAGCAGCACCTTCCTGTGGTCACCAGTGCCACAGGCTGAGGGGTCTCCTTCCCATCCATGCTTGGAGGGAAAGGGAGCACTTTCTTTTACATTTCATGTCTGAAATAGTGTGGTTGCTCTCCTGCTCTCTTCAGCCCTTGAGAAAAATCTCTTCAAGGAGACTCTGATGTTATCTCTGTGCATCTGTGAGTGAGAGGGAGAGCTTCCCCATGCACCCATTCCGTGGGTTTACATAGGTGTGTACAAGCATTTCACTTTTCTGAGAAAGCGCTGTGGAAAACATTGTTATAAAAAATGGTTAAAAGTAAGAACATTTGGATAGTATTCCTTTTCTCTCCAAAAGCAGTACGTCACTAATAGCATGTCCAGACAAGTACAACCTTGTAGTTGGGATCATATAGGGCCCCAAAGGCTCTGTATGTTTGGAAAAAGCAGATCCTTCCTTCAGCCAATCATAATTTGGATCTGACACAAATGGGATGAGGAAATGTTATTGCTGTGATAGTAAAAGTACATGTGCTGTGACAATATTTCGGTGTTAATAAACTCATCATACATTAAACACAGCCTGTTCATATGCGTCTTTGCAGTGTGTCTCATATCTAGTAGCTATCTTTGGCACAAGCCACAGGAGAAGCAGTCTGCCTGAAGGTCAGGATGAACAGGCTTCCAGTTTTCTTTCCATTTTTCTTTTCCTTTTTCTGAAATGTTCAGAAGAAACTCGAATATTGGTTTGCTTTTTTTTTTTTTTGCCTGTGCAAAGTGTGTTCTTTAGACTACATGCTTAAAAAGAGTTAATTTATGAGGGCTGTGTGATTTTTGATGTCTTTGTTTATCATTCATACGCTGCCAGGAGAGCTAGCAACTCTGAAGATGTGCACGATAAGATTATTCTCCTAAAGAGATAACTTTCTGTCAAGACAAAGTCTAAGGAAGTTCCTGGAGACAGGAAATAGAAAGTGTAAATTGATCAAGAGATGAAATTAAATCCTTCTTCAGGTAATGGGTGCATAACCTCTTGGGTTATTTTTGTCTGTGAAAACGTGTGGAGAAAATTTGCAGTTTTTTGAAAAGGAAGAGAATGATAAAATTTCAGAGACATAGATCAGTATGGTAAATAACTGCATAATGAGCATGGAAGGAAGCTGCGAAGGGCAGAGCAATAGAGCTGGGTGCACCAAAGGGTGGGGATTGCTGGAGGCAGATGGGGGCAGCGGGGTGGGGGCAGCAGCTCGCGTGGCACTGGGGGCATCTCTGCTGCCCTGGGACTGCTCGCTGTGCTGGCTTCTCTGCCACATTTCACTTTTCCAGGTGCCTTCTGGTTTCACTGCTCATTATTTGAAATTTTATTGCATTCACAGAGCCCTGCATTTTTTTGCGTCTTTTTCCAAGTCAGTGAAAGAAATGCAGCAGATACATTACAAGTGCATAACAGCCAGCCAGCAGTCGTGAGGCACAATTAAAGCCGTGGCTTTAATTCTTGATCAAGTCTCAAGAGCAGTTGGAAGATACCGGATCTTCTGTAACTGCTGTATGATACTTAAATATATATCCAGAAAAGGTTGCAGCGATGGATGTCCTTGCATACTAAGAAAATTAAATCAAAGCGTAATCTCAAAACACTCTGTAATTACATCTAAGTTTTCACCAGAATCTTTTGTCTTATTTTGGCCTTTTGATTTTGCTGAGCTTCCTACCCAGTACTATTGTGGAAGTTCAGCTCAGCTGGCTGAAAAATTGAGCTTACTGCTCCAAGAAGCATGCAGGGGATGTCTCCTGCTGTGGGGTGAAGACCATTGCTGCCTGAGGACATTATAGCCTAAGCAGTACTGGCACAGGAAAAAACAGTGCCCTGCTGCCTAGTTGTAAGCCTGCTTCTGGTTTTGGGCACTTGTCCCACAGGTGTGCCTAGGAAAGTGCTGCCTTTCCTTGGTTTTGCACGCATGAGTGGAGTATCTGTTTAGAAATGTCCTGATTTTAGACAGTACTCCTTCTTTGTGAGCAGCCTGACTTTTCCTCTCTAGTTGAGTATGATGTTTCTTGCTAGCAGAAATACTAAAAAGGCAGCCACCCTGGCACGGAGATGTCCAGTGCATTGCTCTTAGCGGGTGTCTGCAGCATGCAGTTACAGTGCCATCTGCTCCAGGGGCAGCAGTCCATGCTGTGACTGCCTGATACCTCTGAAACATCAGCTATATGGTGAATGTGTGTTTTGTAAATTCTTATGCTGCATGCTAGTTCTCCAAAACTAAGTATTTAAAGTATTCCCGGCATATTACATTTTTGAATATGTTTTAAATATGGTGGTTAACATGCTATGGAAAAATATGTAAGGTATGATTTAGTAGGATTTCTTTGCCATCTGTCTTTTTTATCTGATTTTGCAGTCAACATGCTGAATATTGCTACAAGGGTTGGGTAATGGTGAAGGTTTCTACTCTGCGTTCTTCAGCCATCATTACAAGTCCATGTAGTTTATGGCTCCATAAATGCTTTTTGTCCTCTCCCCACTTTGTGGGCTGGTTTTCTAAAAAGTTCTGCCTAGGAATGAGCTTGGTTATTAAGTAGCATTAAGTCTGTTGCTCACTACCAATAATAAAAATGCTTCCATATCAAGTATATACTTATATCTCTCAGGAGCTTGAATAGCCCCTGTTGTTGCTGTGTTTGAGGATTTTTTATAATCTGTTTAAAATTCAGAATTATATCTGAAATAGATTGTTTACATGAGTTGAGCATGAGAAATAGCTTGAAACCTTTCATGAAGGCTATTTGTATACGTGGTGGATCTCATTAATCATAGAATCATAGAATAGCTTGCATTAGTTTTACATTTGTGCGATTCCACTTTCTAAAGTGAAAATAGTATGGATTTATACCATATTAAGAGGAGGACTGGGCTTCGTATCTGAGCAGAGTGGAATGGGGGCTGCTGAAAGGGATTTTTTTAGACCAGGGGAGTGTGAAAGGCCATGTGTTAAGTCCTAAAGAACTGCCCTGTGGACTGCCAAAGAAACATGACATTGCTGAGGTTGTCTCCATGTGTGCGTTGACAGGACGTGCTGGGCACAGCTGAGGTTGTGTCTAGTTGCTTGTAGTTATGGCATATCCCCTTACTGCTTAAGTATGCACCTGTTCATACGTGTAGATAAATTACATGCAATTCCGTGTCTCAGATGGCATCTATCTGGGGATTCAATGGAAAGGGAAAAATAAATAAAAGTAGAGCAAAATAATCTTGATTCTTCATTCTCTTAGAACACAATAATGCCAGGCCCCATACCAGTTCGAAGACTGTGGAGCACATTGCCAATCTGGGCTGGACTGTCCTTCCACACACACCTTACAGTCTGGATTTGGTGCCTTTGACTTCCATCTGTTTGGGCTGATGAAAGATGGACTGCATGAACAGCACTTTGCCAGCAGCGACATCGTCACAGCAGCTGTGGAGCAGTGGGTCCCCTCAGCTGGTGCAGATTTTTATGAGTGTGGCATGCAGGCTCTTGTTCATGGCTGGCAAAAATGCATAGCTAACAGTGGTGACTATGTTGAAAAACAGCGTTTTGTAGCTGAGAATTTGCTCTATCAAATAGTGTTGTGCTCTTTGTTTCTGTTGTAGTTTCCATGGAAATAAATGGAGGCATTACTTTTGGAGTGACCTGTGTACTTAAGCAGTGATAGTTCCCAAGACATTTTGGAAAGCTGAATGAAAAAACACTGAGTAGTCAAATTCTTTCTCTGTGTTTGCCAATCGCTTGTCACCTCTGTTAGCTCTCAGGCACAAGACCATGTATTTACAACCTGCAGACTAGTGCTGACCACATCAGATGCACTTCAAAGTATACGTTTGTGAGAACAAATGTTGTTAACCTTAACTTCTGCAAAAATTCAGTGCTCTTGAACAGCTTTACTGCAGGACGTCGAATAATACCTAATATTTTAATATTAACATTTCATAAGTGAAAAGTTCTGGAGGATTTATTTTTCTCATGAGGTATTTCTGTTTTATTATAGATGGTGAGCAACTAGACAGCTTAGCAACAACAAGCTTCTATAGCCAGCTAATGAAAATCTAATAAAAATTCAAGTTCTTCATACATTCAAGATCACATAGGGAATATTATGCGATACGTGCCATTACTGAAACAAGCTCACCTCATCTCACTTAGAAAAGCACTGAAGGAACCAGATGTGAGCAAAGATACGTCATCTTGGCTTTCCAGAAGGAAGGCAAAACTTTTCTGAAGATCTTGACAGCATCTTCAGATCTAGGGTTGAAGTTAATGCACTGACATCTGGCCTTGAATAATAGGGAAAAATAAAGTGTATGCATTTTATGATATCTTGTGCCTGGTGCTGATTATAGTCCTTTATGAAGTTCATATTTACGTACTTGTTTTGGGACAGAGTGAGTTTGCTTTGCTTTAAATTTCTGCTTGTACAGTGTCTGTTCTAGTTTGTTGTGATACAGAATTTGCTTGAGACTGGAAAATTGTTCTTCCAGGGTAACAGTAACATGTGGTTGAGGTTTCACTGACTGGAGCAAACAGTACTAAGTATATTTTTTCACGCAAACCCTTCTTGCAGAAAGCACTTACAATATCATTTGCAGTCAGCAAAAGTTGCTCAGGACATTGTATCTCCTATTGAGTGTGTTTTTATTGTTCACATCTTAGGGTGACAGAGTCAGTGGAAGTGCACAGGAGAAACCATCTCTCCTACTGCTTTTTCAGTTACTCTGTTTAGCAATTTACTACTGTGATTGTCCAGTAAAAATCATAGTTAATTTGGTCAGTTAGTGAAGATATTTTTGATTTGTGCTGACACAATGAAAAGCAAAATAATTATTTATGACTTCAGGTAGAAATGTTGGATAGCTAATTTGGCCTTGCTGCATGACCTGCACCTTTCATGGACATTGCAGCAGAATATATTGAGGTTGATAGCTTATGACTGTACCACAGAATTTCTTTTCAGGGTATTTTTCTTAGTAGACTTGTCAACATAAGAGTAGTGTTTTAAGTTTTTCTCTGTTATAACTTTAACTGCAGATAGCTTAAATGACATTGACATACTGCTGTGCTACTAGTGTCCTCTTCATACTTTCATACGCTAAAGGTTTAAATGCAAATTTAAGAAAGCACAGTGAATACTTTTCTGATCTTACATGTTCAGTAGGTGTATGCGTAGACGTGCCTATGCTGTAGTGGTTGTTAGAGCAGCAAGGGGTGGCATTGCTATGCATCCCTTCAGCACGTCTTGCCCTGAGGGCCTTGTTAGCAATGAAATTTTGTAATGTGGATGTACAACAATAAAATCCTTTGCAGAATACCCAAGGACACTGTTTTCTTAAATAACCTACACAGGAGCGACCTTCAGCATACCAGTATTTGAAGAATTTTGGACATTTTGTTTTTTCCCCAAATGCTCTGATTCCAGTAGACCAATAATGCAATACTCTGTTTTGCAGACCAGAAGCCCGAAGCTATCGCAGAGCCCACAGCCCAATTTGGGGGACCAGACTGAACATCTATCTGAAGCATCAGCCGACTCCCTAGAGGCCATGTCCGAGGGCGATTCCCCAACTCCCTTCTCAAGGGGCAGCCGCACGCGGGCGAGCCTCCCCGTGGTGCGGTCGACAAACCAAACCAAGGAGAGATCACTGGGTAAGCCCTGCTTCTGTCCCTCTCCACTATGCTCCAAGCCCATTCTTTCCTTTGCATATTTAAAATACACTTAGAAAATATAAAGACTTCAGTAGCATGTTACTTTTTGGAATTGAGCTCAGTATGGGGTACTGATTAACCTGAGGGAACAGTGAGATTATTTTTATAATATCTGAAAGTGTTCTGGGAGTGAGATAAGCAAGGAGAAAGATACGGACTCCAACGTGAAATGATGGCAATTGAGACCAATATTATAAAAAACTTTTTGCCAAGCCTGTCCACTTCATGGCTGTGAATTCTGTACAAGTCCGTGCCCTCATTTTTTGACAGGAGATATATAATCTCTTCCAAGCTAGACTCAGTTGGAAGCAACCTAGAGATATTATTGCCAGGCAGATCCTGTTCTGAGAGAAAAGATTTGGTATTTGAATGAGAAATTGTGAATGGATATGCTGATAGAACGGCCTTTTCTTCAGGGCAATGCCCTTCCACCTGGGTGGTGACATGAGTGACACAGAAATAGAGGTGCGTGGCTCCACTTGCTGGCTCTTTCTTTGTTATTTTCATATCTGAGGGCTGAGATGAGTTCCATGGTGAGCTGGAGCTGCTGTGCTAACAGTAGGTGTTGTCTGGGAGACTTCTCAGCTGGTGGATGGAGCAAGTACCACCTGTTTTTTTGAGGGAAGACACCAGAGGGCAGTTAAACTGTTGGGTGCAGGTTGCTGAGGAAAGCATGTTTCTGCTCAAAGGCAATAAACAGAAATGCTGTTTTTCTTTAGAATCTTCTCTCTCACCAGAGAGAGTGACATAAACCAAAGGCTGGGCTGTAAATCACCTATAAGCTTGTAAGCTTATCATTGTACTTTATTTATTCCTCAACAAGCTAAGGCAGTTTCTGTCAAGTGTTACAGTATCAAACGAACACAACAAATGGGAAAAAAGCAGGGCAGGGTGTAGGGGTGGAAGGCAGAGCAGTGAGGTGGAGACAGGGGCTGGGCTCTACTCAGTGGTGCCCACTGGACCACCAACATGTTGAAGACTCTGACCTGCACACTGCTTCATGGTTTAAAGGTGCTTTTAAGAGCAAGCTTGCAGTACTTGTCTAATACGCATGCAGAGGACTCAGCTCTCCCTGTCAGTGCTGGCTGGGGAGTCCTCAGCATGGCTTGTTTCACTGTAAGGATTTCTGTGTTTGCCTCACTGTGATGCGAGGTGCATCAGGACTTGGCAGGTCTCTGTGTGACTTGTGGTCCAGCCTCGCCGGGTGGGTTTCAGTGGGCAGTCAGCACCATCCCATTGGCACTGGGACCTCTTGCATGCGCATGTACCCACCCCAGGGCACATGGGATACCTCAGTTCTGAGATTCTGCTTGAGGTGCAAGCTGAGAATTGATGAACAGCTTTTGGAAAGCTTTTCATCGACATCTAGGGGCATGGCCTGCTGTGCACCAGTGTTTTGTGCAATGCTTTCTCCCTCAAAAGCTGGCCTGGAAAAAATATTTTTATTGTCAGTATGTACACCTGACATTAGTCTTCTGAAAATGACTATACACTTACATGCTCATCACTATGAATAAGCCTGGTGATAGGAACATAAGCAAGGCCGTACTGGATTAGACCAAGCGTTCTCCTGGCCCTATGTTTTGTCTCCAGCAGGGACCTTAGGCAGTTAGCCAAGACAGGAGTAAGAGGAGGAGAAGTATGTGTAGGTGTGCTCCTTCCCCTGACTGCTCTTCCAGCCTCAAGCTATCCTCAGCTTAGGGATTTCCTGGTTATGGTTCCTGTCTATATAATAACCCTTGAGAGATGTCTCCTCTAGGTACTTGTTCAGTCTCCCTTTGAACCCATGTAAATTTTTTGCATCCACAACACTGCAGCTGTGACTTTGGCAGCAAGTTTTGTTGGTTTACTGCCCAACCGTTGCTTTTCTTCTGCTTTGTTTTGTGTTTGCTTATCTTGTCTTCGTCCTTGTCCTTGTGCTGGAAGTGACAGCGAACATTAGATCCCAATCTGCTCCCCCAGGCCATCTCTGATTTTGCAGGCCTCTGTCATGTCCCTCAGGACACCTCTTCTCCAGGCTGGGATGTGCTACTGTAACCACATATTCCTCACCTGGAAACCATCCTGTACATTTGATTATCATTACCACCCTTCTTTGAATTTGTTCTGATTGGACAGTATCTTTTTGCTGAGATGAGAGAACCAGAGCTGCAGAAGCTCAATGTTAAGTATTCCATTATTAAACACTTATTTTAACATCTGTTGCATATACTGCATTGTGTTGCCCTGGTTCTAACGGAGGACTGTCGCATGAAGATGTACCATTTTAACTGATGGGCATGATTTCAGACCATGCAAGGCATCCCACCTCAGCCTGTCTTTCCTATGCTAAGCCAGTCAACACTGCTTTATCTCAGCATGTACAGGCAAAGTGCAGACAGAAAAAAAGTGTATAGAAAGGAATGTAATACAAAACATTTGACTTGGGAGTTTTTAGATTTGAAACTGGAGCAAGTAAGACTTCTTCCCCTTGTGTTGGAGGAGGGGTCACAGCTATATGTGTGGCGTGTAGGATCACCACATTAGCCAAATAGGAGATAATACATTGTAGGAGATCCTACTTTAGAATACAATGATTCTGAAATAGTTCAGTTTTAGACTGTTGTTCTTCAGTGCATCTTTTTTACAGCAATGTCTTTTTCAGTCTTTTCTGCCAGTGTGTGCTAACACTGCTATGAGCGATGTTCCGAAATGTTACGGTTGAGATTCTTTGCAGAGTGTGACCCTGTTAGGATTGTTTTTACTTCCGGAAGTACAAGGACAGTGTTTGTTTTTGAAAAACAGGAAACTGTTCATAACTTTAATTTTAAAAGTGCTCTGAAAATAATTCTGTTCACACGATTATAAACAAGCTGTGTATAATCACCTCCCTTTCCAGCTGTATTAATTTTTTAATTTAATCTAATTTAAATACAAATTATGTTTTGATTGTTAGCCAGCATATTTCATTGAGGAAAATGACCAACTTAAGTGAATTTTATTAATTTTGCATTTAATATCTCAATGGTGTTATTTTTAAAAATGAGTGTTCTCTCTTTGAAATTCTAATTCTTCTATAGCTTCCTATTTACTAACTACATATGAATCAGTTTGTTTTTAAACTGTGGTCTGAATTAACATGAACTTGGAGAAGGAATAGCGGTGACACGTTCTGGCTACCCTGGCATCACGTTTCTGTCAGTCTGGACTGATCTAATAGGACGTGGTACTCTGACGTGAGGCTGTTGCGTGCCATGAGGACTTGACCCAGAAAACAATGTTCTGGTTCTGGGTCCAAGTAAAATTTCAGCCCCAGCTTTCAAAAGGAAGGTCCTTCTTAGCTAAGAGGTCCATCAGAAATCAGCACTTTTCTCATCAATCTGCAGCCTGGAGACAAAGCGAGGTATTAAAATAAATTAATTCACTGCACAAGAGAAAATTAAATATATTTTAAAATGTCTGTTTGAAAGCTGGGATTTTTTCCAGCATGATAACTGTGGGAAAAAAATTATCTAGCAAAACTGTCAGAGCGAGAATCAGCTGAAACCTGGACAGTGCTCAAAAGCTTTCAACAGACTTTGCTTGCAATTTGCCTGAAGGAAGCGCAACCTGACAAGCAGCCAGCAAGGCTATGGCAGGAGCAAGCATGTGCCCTGCAGCCGCCCCAGCGAAACGAGAGCTGGCAAATATTTATGCTTGTAGTGTCTCTCATGTGACACATTTTTACAAAGGATGGGCCTGGTGCTTTGTAAGGGTGGGTGCTGGCATCCTCTGTTGGTAACTGAGCGGTTGACACGATCGGTTGCAGCCCTGAAGGGCAGGGCGTGATTATCAGCCTCTGGCTGACATGGAGTTGAAGGGAGAATATAGTATTAGCAGGGATTTCCGTAAAAACACAAGAATTTGGGTTGGAGAACTGAGGGAAGAGGATGGGGCCTGTGGGCTGTAGGAGCCTGCTGTGGGTGGCCTGGCCGCTGCAGGCCGGACAGCTGAGGAGCAGAGGATTGAGTGAGTTCCTCACTGGCAAACCTGAGCCTAAAATTGGGTGGCATGAAAAGGCCTCTGCAGAAATGTCTGATCCTACCAACATTTGCATTTTATTTGCCTTCAGAGGGATTACGACAGTTGTGAAATTGCACAAATGGATTGGCATGAGGTAGGTCTTCAACGGTCATGGAATATGTTGAATGTTGCTTGTTAGCTCCCTCAGCCCCTAGTATTAGCAGACACAGATTTTAGACTCTGGTTGATAAGTTTGCTGCTACCTTCTACGGAAATGCTGGTTATAATTTTAACACCTGGATCTTTTGCAGCAGTTCTTGCAAGTATTTCTTAAAGCCCATTAAAAAGAGATCTGGGGCCATGGTTGCTATTTTACACACAGGAAAACTTTTGCAGAGAGAGGGGCAGTTTGGTTCCTGCCACCTGATGGTAGAAATAACTGTATTTGTGTATGGAGTGTACTGTGTGTATGGAATGCATTGTGAAACTTACACAGAAAAATATAAATCGTAAAGGTAGACTTACATTTTATATTGGTGGTAATTAATTGTTATTTACCGTTTATGAGCTAGAAATTAAAGCAGGCATGTTAAATCAGGCAGAAAATTTGTGAGCAATCATAGATTTTATAAGAGAAGCCTGTGATTTGTTAGCAGTGGAACTTGGATTCTGTAGAGCATGACTCAAGCCTAATGAAGTCAGCAGGATCTTCAGCTTAATTCATGGGAGAAGAACTCCCTGGGAACTGTGTTTCAAGTTAAGGCTGAGTATAGCTTTAATGTATTCAGTCATCTTAAAGAAATTTTCCCTATCTTGTCTTTTTACAGTGTATGCAAAGCAGCCAACGTGCATGCAAAAAGGTCATGTAAATATTTGCTGTCATGGTCAGATACATTAAAGTGAGCTGGCAGGTCTGTAAGAAAAACAGCCTGAAACAACTAGTTCCAATTATGGAATTGAAATGCAGATCCTAGTAAAATTAAAATATTCTGAGGTAACAGTAGTTACTTTAGTTTCCTATCCAGCTTTTTTAGCCTTCAACTTCTTTAACATTTCTTCAAATTATAGCTGAAGTTTTTGGACTTGGAAAGAAAATAAAAAACACCTCTCACCTGAAATATTTTGCAGCAAGAGACCAAAGGAAGGTAAACGATCATACTGACATACAGTAGTGCTGACAGTTTTTTCTGTTTCATTTGTTGTCCCTACATGATTTGTGAAAGACAGCTATATGGAGGAGTGAAATGTGAGCCTTCCCAGACACACACTTGTGCACTCACATTTATTGTTTACTTACTACATTCTTCCTTCAATAAAAGAAGATCTTGCGTTTAACTTAAAAAATTTCCAAGAAACAAGGTCATCTCTAGTACATGCTCTCTCAACAGAAGCACATTCTGTCTGACATAAAAAGCTGACAAACAATATATTTTAGATGCTGCATCACACTGGAGCTGAATGTGATCCCATTGCAACAGGGTGTATCAGCATGGATCCAGTGGACTCACTGCAGTGATACTGGAGTAGATGTGCAATGTGCTAAGTAAAACCATTAGCTGTGCAAGCCTGTATCTGTCACTACTGTGTCTGTTAAATGTTTTTGAATTAAATCTTTATTATTTGTTTTCTCTGAAGTAATTCTAAAGGACCCCAAATAAAATGTGACCTGACTGTATTGGATAATACACATTGTGAGAAAATGTCCCTATTGCAGGACCTTGCAACATAAATAAACCCAAATGAAAAGTGGTGAAGATAAAGGGAGAGGCAAAGTAATTAGGATCCAAATTGATGGGCTGTATAACACTTTGTAAAGGTGGCAGTGAGTTCCCTGTTTAGTGCAAATCATGCCCGCATGGAAGGTGCAAGATCTTCATCCTGCTCTTTCACCACTTAATCAGATTTGGTCTTTCAGCATTTGGTGTCTTCTGAAAGAGGGATTTGGCAGCTGGGTAGCTTATACCAGCCAGACTACCCTTCCAAGGAAAGGTAGGAGTCATATCTGACCTAGAACGTATTACTTGGACAAATTTGATCAAAGTTTCGTGTTAGGTAAAATTTACGAGTCTAACTCTAGTCCATTTGCATAAGGACACGCAGTTCCAGAAGCAAAAAAAAAGGCATTGTAATTCCATGCATTGTGAGAAGTTCAAGAATTTAGCCAAGCAGAGAGGTGGAGTGCCTCACCCTTAGTACAGTGCATTTAGGAATCATTGCCAGTGCTGACAGCAAGTCTCTGAAAGAGGACAGCTCTAGGACTTAGTCATTACTCCCACTACTGTTTATATATTTAGATAGTGATTCTAATGCATAGTTACTGTATAGAGCTGGGCCTGAATTCAGGTTTCTGTTCTGAAAGGGAAATACTGTCATCTCTGTGCTGTCATGTGAGGCTGTCTCTTGATCTGTTTTTTCTCATTCTCTCTCTCTGTTTTGCATTTTTGGCTATAACGTAGCCTGAGCTAAATAGGCTAAGAGGATAACTGCTGCACCAGAGGCTTGTTGATAGCCTCCTGATTATGGTACTCTCTTGAGATATTAGAGTCAGTGGTCCAAGCAACTTTGAAGCTGGAAGTCCGCCTGGACTACTTTTTTAACTACTCAGCTGTTTCAGAGAAGATGAACGCTTGGTGCCATTGCTTCTACCCAGTTACCTTCTGTGATGAATATCTTGGTAGTGGGGATGAGGGAGAGCAATGGATGTTATCTTGGCTTTAAAAAAGCCTTCCACACACCTGTTATTGTATCCTCATAGCCGTCCTTATAGCCACACTGGGGAGAAAGAGATGGCCTTCAAGGTAGCTAGAGCTTAATACTTCAGAGTCCAGCTGGTGGCCAGTTTTGAGTGATCTTCCTCAGGGGTGGGCTCTGGGGCCAGTACTTTGTAACATCAGCAACCTGGCTGCTGGGATCGAATGAACCAAGATCAGGGTCTGAGTTGACACCAAGCATGGGAGACCTTTTAGTGTGCTGGAGGGTCAGCCTGCCACTCACTGGAACCCTAGTGAGTCAAAGGACTGGGCTAGCAGGAACCTCATGATGCTCAGCAAAGAGAAATGGAAAGTATTTGTGCAGCAAAACATAACGAGGGGACAGATTGCCTTGGGAGCAGCTTTGCAGAGAAGACTTATAGTCACATTGTTGTTAGACCCTAGGTTAGCAGTGTGTCCTTACAGCAGTGAAATCTACATAGCTGGCTACATGAACAAAAACTTAGCCAGCAGGTCAAGGGAAGTGATCATTCCCTTGTCAGCATCTGTGAGATTGCACATGGAGTATTATCTCCAATTTTGGCTTCATTAGTACGAAAAAGATAATGGCAAACTGGAGTGACCCCAGCAAACTGGCCTCCTGGCAGTCTCCTCCGTAACTACACTAAGTTTGAAGGTCCAGGATCCTGTTTAAATGTACAC
This sequence comes from Penelope pileata, assembly GCA_013396635.1. Lineage (NCBI taxonomy): Eukaryota > Metazoa > Chordata > Aves > Galliformes > Cracidae > Penelope > Penelope pileata. Next base: position 740,858 of record WBMW01004897.1, read on the forward strand.
CTTAATAACTGAACAAGAAGTCAAATTATTTGTTTGAACTACAGAGGTGGATTTCTGGTGTGATGAGGGAACTAACTGTGCTCTTACATGCTGGTTGCTCAGCCCCTAGACTTGCTACTGACAGTAGAGAACTCTTGAGAAATGGAGTAACTTCAGAAGTATTGAAGAGAATTCCTATGGTAAACGTGGAGAATTTGGTAGATGTGGCAAAACCACCAACTCATGTATGGCCTATGAATATGGAGTAATAAAATGGTCAGATTCTGCCCTTGAACACGTAACTTCTACATGGTTCAGTACTAAAAAACAAGGTTTATTGAGTTACTACTAAAATAATGTGTGCTGGATATAGCTGATTTATATAGGAAAGAAATACAAGTGGGTATGACCTTGCTCTCTCTTTGTGCTTGCTCTAGAGGAAGAATCTGTATTACAGGAAGCTGGATATTTTCTTGTCTTTTTTTTGCTATTGCCCCCTTAAAAGTTAAGGGCATAAGTGTCCCTGCGTAAAACTCTTGCTTATGGTGTCCATAAATGCTTAGCATGTCTGCGTAGCCTTTGGCAGACACATCCTCTGTAGCTGTATAAGCCAGCTTGCTACCCTTGGCTGGGAGCCGGCTGGCCACGGCTCACAGCTTCTGCAGAGGCCGGGGGCTCAGCTTCTGGTCAGCAAAAGCAGCACTAGAGGCTGCTAGAGGCTGCTGGAGTGTGAAAGTAAAGTCCTGTGCTTGTTTGTGCGTAGTGCTCTGATTTTACTACACTGAACTGTTTGGTGAGTGTGAACTGGAGTCTGTCAATATGGCATGGCAAAGCGAATGGGCCCTCTTAAAAATAGCTCTGGGACACATGGACCTTCTACTTCATCTCACTGAGTTGTTCAGTTCTCTTTTTTTTTATTGTCATTAAGAATTGTAGGTTTTCTGTGTTCCTTTAAGTTTTCTGGCATCATTTTGTCAGTTAGGGAGATGAAAAAGTCATTTTGCTGGTCACTGGAGCTATTCTAGCAAGAACAAGGGTATAGATGCAGTTATTGTCTGAAAGTCATCCTGCCAGAACATTGTCTTCTACCTAGAGAAATGAGTTAAACCAAAATGTTCCCCCAAACTCTCTAGATTACAGAAGTAACTGTCTACACTTGATGCACTTGCTGACATAGGTATATGGTAGGATACCAGTAGGTAATTTCACATTTTTTTTACTGCAATCAGAAAAAATACAGGCTTTCTCTAGGTAAAGAAAGTTGTCCGTTGTGATTTTTTTACTTTTGTTGTAGTTTGAGCCGGCAGACCTTAAAACACCACACAGCCTTTCACTCACCNCAGCAAAGGAAACTAGAATAAAATAACAGTAACTATAATTATATACAAAACAAGTGATGTACAAAGCAAGGGCTCACCACGCACTGACCGATGCCCAGCCAGTCCCCAAGCAACAGCCCCTCTCTGGCTAACTCCCCTTCCTTATATCACATGATGTCATATGGTATGGAATATCCCTTTGGTCAGTTTGGGTCAGCTGCCCTGTTCCTGTCCCCTCCCAGCTCCCTGTGCCCCACCAGCCCCTTCACTGGCAGAGAGATACAAAGAGCTGAGAAACTGAAAATGTCCTTGGCTCTGTTCAACGCTGCCGGATGTTACCAACTTTGTTTTTCTTCTAGGACCAAAACATAGCTTCATACCAGACACTAAGAGAGAAAGTTTCAGTTAGAAACTAAAACAACTTTTTATTCTTAGCCAGCTAAATGTGTTTGTTTGTAGTAAAGTGCTAATATCTGAGTGACACATAAAAATCTTCATTTCTCACACTGCTTTGATTGAAATTACATGTGAATGCTAAATTTTAAATGTTTTTTTTTCACTAGATAGTAATTACATTGCAGAATTACAGCAAGTTGCAGTAAACAGCAGACAAGGATGAAATAGCAGTAAGAATTAGTTCTGGACTAAATTCAGCAGTTCCTGTTTTTATTAAAATTGCTATCAAATAACTTAATACCTTGAGCAAAACTCGAAAGGCTATTCAAGAATAGAATTATATCAAATAAATAACTTATTTTATTTCGGGAAAAGATGTACTTTTTGATTTTCTTAGTACTTGAAGACAGCTAAGAATATTTATAGACACTTTCTGAACATGGAGGACAGATTATAAACAGGGAGTAGCTAATGGAAACTAGCATGAGAGCTTCAGGCTAGAAATACCACAAGGATCACAGCAATGACCTCAGAGTAGCTGAAAATGTATGTGGTGAAATAAGAGAGTCAAGTCTTGTGGGTGTGGAAAGAAAGAACTGCTATTGAGGAGTTTCTTCCACACTGCTAGAGGTAATAAAGTTGTATCTGCCTAACTTCTGCAGAATTTGTTGATAAGGGCACCAACCTTATGTTATCTCTTTTATCTGATAGTGTGAGGGAAGAACAATATGGACCTGTGCTACCGTTAGTCTTATATGTTATAATTGTATCAAAGAAGAACCAAAGAAAAATTGAAAGAATCTTGGCACTTTAGTTTAAAAAATTGTTAACTTGATTTTGAGGAAATGCTTGGCTTGTGACCATGTCTGGATAGCCCTGAGATGTTCCAACAGAAATATTTATCATTGAGATTTTAAAAGTTATCCTTAGATTTTAAAATTGATACAGGTCTGAACAGGAACAAATACACGTTCATTTTCTCACTTCTGCTCTTGGCGTTGCTGCTGACTTCAGTGTGGGAGAAAGTGCATACAGAGCCAGTGACTCAATGCCTGTATAGTGGAAGATCTAGCTAAACCAGCATGTAAAAACAAAGGCTGTCCATCATCTCAGAAAGATATGGTTAATGGATCGTGAGATAAAGAGTAAAACAAATCGAACGACAACTCTGCCAAAGCCTAACTCAACACTACGTTATTTAATTTACTTTTCAAAACATAACTCAGCTTGATTTCTGGCAATTCTTACTGTATTTCCTCACCATGTACTCCGTAGTTCTTCTCCTTAAGATATAGCTTTCTTTGCTAATTTATCTAATTTACTGTTCCTTATATATCCTGTACTAACCCCTAATGTACTGTTTTGATGTCATTATCCACCCAACAAGCTCTGGAGGCCTCCTGTACATATTTCTCCGCTGTTTTAGTTAGACCTAGCTTTACATCTTTGATTTAAAGGTATTGCAGAGCTGCTAATGCATCCAGCCTTTGTTTGCTTTATTCCAACCAGCTTTACTAATTATTTGAAGCTTTCAAATCAGACAAAAATTTCCCAGAGGTTACAGAGACAGGCTGTGTCAAAAGGCAATAGCAGTGCCTTGTTTGTGCCACTGATTTCTGCGTCTGTGGGAAGGCTTAAATGCTTTAGCACCCAAGCAGCAAACATCAGCCAAATACGTTCATGCGTCTCTTCAGATGGGAGCCCATGGAGTAAGGTGTTTCTAGATGTCAGTAAGATTTTCAGTACAGAAGTTTGCAAGCTGTCTTACCTGCACAATGAGTTTCTTGTGGCTTCACAGGAAAGCAACTGATTGACACCAATGTCAGCTTTGACTGTATTTTCTTTCATAACACGATGAAGTTATTTAATTCCTTTGCCTTGGTTTTCTTTTCTTGATTGTGAGCATAGCAGTGTTTTTCCATTTAAAATTAATTGTGTGAGAGAATTAGCTGGTATGTGTAAAGGTCCCAGAAGAAGACCTAATCATATTTGTTAACTTGTTCTTGATTTATCAGATATTTAGTATTTCTTCACTGTTGAGTACTTCACATTTTTCTCTCTTAATCAGTTTGTAGGCATAATTCCTGTTCTGTTGTGGTTAAAGCTCTTCTAAGCATCCTTGAACTAGCTTTCAGCCACCCAGCACTGAGGTCATTGCTAGCAATAAAACCATGATAGCATGGTGTTTAGTCAGGATTAGGTCATCACCATGTATTAGATGGAGATGCTGAGAGATGTGAGCTGGGTGGTGTCATGCTGCCTGCATAGCATTAGCTTTTGCCCTAAGGTAAGCTGTTATTGCTTGTAACTAACGAGTTACGAGACTGCTGGTGTAAATATGGTGGTACAGCTCCTTTCCCAATAGACCCCCTGGACACCATGAGTTCGGGTGTGGTTTGTCCCTATGTAGACATGCTCAGTGGCCAGGTGGGTTCCTCAGCTCTTGCTGCAGCACCAGCGGCTGTATCTGAGCCCAGCTCCCTGCTATGGCTCTGCTGTGTCTCTGTGAGCCGTGGTCTCAGTATGGGCGGTCTCCAGAGCTGTGGTCGCTGGACTTGAAGGCTCAGAGAGGCTGATCCGGCCACTCTCTACACCCGGCTCTGGTGGGTTCACCGCATGCATGTGGCTCTGCCTATGTAAAGCAGGTTAACAGCACATCTCTCAGTACGCTGTGCACGCAGACCAACCTTGAGGGAAAAGACTATTTTGCAAGTCCTTCTGTCACTGACTTTTCCTGAAGGGAGGAGCAGAAAGTGGTTTGGTCTTGAAAGACCTCTGTATGCAGGGAAGGAAAGAGCGATCATGTGCTGTGTTGCATGATCATCAGAAGATCTGGATTATATGCTTGTAAGCTTTACTTTCAACATGTCCTTTCACCTCTCAGGTGTTTAATTTCCCCTTCTATAAAACATACTTTTCTGTTGACAGGAATTTTGTGAAGCAGTTTGTAAAGAGGTTTAAGTTTCTAAGGCCTAACTTACACATAAATGTTTTTTTTACTTTTTATGCCATGGCGCATTTCCCATAGGATGGAGAACAATCAAAAATTCCAGAGCTGTTTCTGAAGCTAAGTTATTCCAGCATAAAGAAGGGGAAAACCTGGCACTGCAGTTTGCCCTGTAGCTGTGGAAAAGCCCAGGGCTGGCAGCCTCTGGGAGCGCCCAGAAGTGGTAGCCACAGCACTGGCTGACCTGAGCTTTGAGTTACACGGTGCCATTTCTCACGCTCGCTGTTGTTACCTGTCTTCCTAGAGTAACAGGACATGTCACAGGCCAGTTTGCTTTGTGGTGTTTAAAACTCAGCATAATCTTCATGTTGCAGGTAAATCCATTGTGACAGAAGCGTAAGTTCAAGAGGAAATTGAGGGTACTTGGAGACATGAACATCTCTTTCGTTTAGCTTTCTTTCCAGCAGCTTTGCTGGTATATATGCTTGTGCCCTAACAAAATCTGCACCTGAGTTATATTCTATTTCTTCTTGCTTTAATTCTCCAAGGGAGTAATATTTTAACTGAAGGTAAAACACACCACAGAGCTCCAGCTGCTTCTATGAAGTTGGCCATGTGGGTATTGCCAGTTTAGAGCTTGAGCCCAGCAACGTGTGTGAGAAAACTAATGTCAATGACTTTAAATAATGCATTTTGAAGTCTCTTTATCCCATCGTGCTGAAACAGACTTTTAGAAGTGAGCAGTTAGTTTTGTCAAATAGGAAATGCCCTAAAGCATCGCTATATCATGAAATGCATCAGACACCCCAAGAGGAAAGGCAGTAGATTTTTTAAAGGGTTTCTGATCTAAGGGAGAGTAAGGAAAGGAGAATGTATTATGCTTTTGACAGTGTCTTCTACCCCTACAGTAATATTGTGGTCAAACATCTCTCTGATTTGTATGTTAAATTCTCTATTTTAAGGCATGGTTTTTTGGATAACATGCACATTTGCTTTGAAAATTGAAGACAACTGTAGTTTTGTTTTGGATCAATATTTTGTGGGAGTATTTGAGGACAGGCAGAATCAAGACTTTTCTGAAATAATTCATGGTTGTAAATGAGAAAGATTTTCAACTCTACCATTTCTGTTGTGTAATGTTTTCAGTAGCTCAATATTCAGAAGGTATTTATTGGCCTGAGATGCAAAAACAGCATTTTCTGCATTCTGTGCAAACGTTCAGATATTTTTTGCCATTTAACCCAAGAAAGTTTGCAGTAACAAAATATTGAAGATTCCTTGTTCCCTGCCTAAGTTGAAAGTTATAATCAAAAGTGAATATGTTTATGCACATCTTGGAACAGTGAATTAAATACCATCATTAAAAGCACGTGTTATTGAAATATAGTTAGTTTCTGAATTCTAAAAGATATTTCACGGCAGAGAATATTTGAATGAGCACTAAAAACCATTTTTACCTTAAAAGAACAGAAAGATATGAATGATGCCTCAAGTAAAAAAGAAAAAAAATAGTTTAATAACTAATTATATATTGGCATCCAAAATAAAGTTATTAGGAACATTTTCCATGACCTTTTCAGTCTGAAACAGTTTTTCCAGCTAAAGGAAAAGGGAAGTTAATAGTATGATTCCTAAAGGGTCTGATAGCAATTTTGATAAAAGAAAATGTAGCAGCTCTCAATAATCACAGGAAAATGGTTTTAAAACCCTGTTTTATAAAAGCAGCCCAATATTCAATTATGGTTAGATAACATTAAGTAGTCTGTTCAGTATTCATAAAAATTAACATCTTCCTTTCCTAGCTGTGAGCACAATTATCTGCCAACTGATTGTAGGTATGGGTATGTGTTCATTCCCATATAGCAATTATGGACAATATAGTGACAAAAATACTAAAGACTAAGAGGAAGGAGAGCTCATCTTAGGTTAAAATATCTTTTGTTCTTCTCCCTAAATGCCTTTATGTTCTAGGACTTCAGCCTTTCCTATTGCTTTTGCTGAATGTTTGTAGCTCAGGACAATAAACTGCCCATCCCATTGGTGATGACTTTCAACCCAGAATGATTGAGTCACCACCTAAGTTTTGTGATTTGCTGAGATTTGGTGATGACAGATGGTAGCAGCATTGAGGATCTTGTGTTCCAAACCCTCCTGTTTGTGTTCCCAACCCTCCTATTTGTATTCACCATGGTAGAACAGCATATGGTGTATCTATGCTGCAATTATTGTGGTGAATTCAGTTTATGTAAAGTACCCTGCCTAGTTTTAGCCTACCTGCGTTCATTGTTGGCATATGCAAAGGCATGGCAGCACAGAACTCTGCTCAGCCCCCAAAGTCTGCCTGAAAATGTAGTAAGGACTGTGGCAGTTAGTTCAGTCTGAGTGCTCTGCTTCTGCCATTACATGCTAGCAGCATCCAGACTGGGTGGTGTAAAACTGCCTTACTTGTATCTACATGACCTACAGTGAATTCAGTGTAGATGTTTCTGTAATAACTAATTCCTGAGCAGATTCTTCTTCCAAATAACTGAAAGTAATGCCTCCTATTTGCAACAGATACAAAGAGCACAGTAACACTATTTGATAGAGCAAATTCTCAGGTACAGAACACCATTTTTCAACATAGTCACCACCATTAGCTCTTCATTTTCAGCAGTGATGAGCAAGAGCCTGCATGCAACGCTTGTACAAATCTGTGCTAGGGGAGGTGCCTCACTGCCACTGTTGCCACTGCTGAAACGCACCACCCTCTGCCTCACTGTGCTCACATCCACGCACATCCAGAAACATTCAGCAAGGGTCAATGAGTGTCAGTGGGTGCCATTTTTTCTGCACGGAGGAATTCAATTCCACCCCTTTGCTTCATACGCACTTCCATGTCAGATGCCATTGTGTCAGAGTGCCCCTCTGCTGCCATCTGTCACACGGCAACAAAATGGAATGGGATATTGGTGGGAAGGTTCAACCTCTACTGCCATCCCCCCAACATCTGCCTCTGACACCGTGGGCCAACATAATAAAATAGGTGGCATTACTTTCAGAGCAGCCCTTGCAGCTATGTACATTTTGTCTTTAGTAGCAATGTCCACATTCTGCAATTCAGCATCTAAGACTGTTCATCTTTCTCCCTGAGCGCTAAGGATGCCTATTAACTCTGCTGCAAAACTGAAAGGGTCAGAAGTTGTTCTTTGTGTGTGAGGCCATGGTTGTACTCCTGCTAGGAGTTTCACCTAGGGCTTTATACTCTATAATGCCAGCAAATTGAATAATGAATATAAAATCAGGATTGCTAAAATTGAAGGGGGGATTTGTTGGGTAAGCATGAGGCTAAGATGCAAAATTTATGTTTAAGGGAAAATGGGTGTTATCAAAGGGTGAAGATCTTCCTCTACTGCTTTAAAAATAAAAGTACCTTGTGATTTACCAACACCTTCCACTGTAGAGCAAACTTGATGTGTCTGGGATTTTCCATTAGCCTTCTTAAAGTAAACTTCTGATTTATCTAACAGAAGAACAGTAAAAATAGGTTTCTCAGCAAAGTGCAGTACTGGAGCAGGCATATTTATCAAGACACAACTATATCACTGTTCTGTGCTCTACTCCAATACTGTGTTGAAAATTTTGTATTTGCTTTATGTTCAAGGATTGTGAGTTGATTTTTCTCTACTCAGTATGGTCTTGGCCTATGTTCCACATGGACTTGGAAGGCCAGATGATTTATGTGCACTTAAGAATATTAAATTTCCTATTATATTTTGCTTGCAGGTGTTTTATATCTTCAGTATGGAGATGAAACAAAGCAGCTGAGGATGCCAAATGAAATCACAAGCACAGACACAATTCGTGCCCTTTTTGTAAGTGCCTTCCCCCAGCAGCTGTCAATGAAGATGCTGGAATCGCCCAGTGTGGCCATTTACATCAAGGATGAGAGCAGAAACATATATTATGAATTGTGTGATGTGAGGTAAGCGTGGAAGGAATTACAGCTGTTGGGTTTTGGATTTCTTTTTTTGTTGTTGCTGTTGTTTGGTTTGGTTTGGTTTTATGCAGTGCCCTTACAGATTAGAAAGGAGTGGAGCTGATGAGTATCTAACAGATAGGGGCCTGACACTTAAAAGCCTGTTCAGTGGTACCTGAGTAATCTGAGAGGCTTGATCTGACACTGTGTTAAGCTGTAGGTGCAACATCTGTTGCACAAGCCATTGATGAACAGTATACCTTGTTCAAATATTCATATAATGCATGCAGGTTCACTTATTTAATATTTTATTAAATTTCAACTAAGACATAAATATTTAACATACTGAACACTTACAGAAAATACAGCCGTCTTTGCTGGCCGAGCAAAACCTCCATCTGAGCCTGAAGTTACAACTATGAATGTCACTGATGTCCTTACAACCGTTTCAATTATCTAACACTGCCAAAGGTCTGTAGCATTGGTGACCGCTGCTGCAGCAGCCTCACTACCTTCCTATTTTATGTCAGGATGCAGCAACTGATGCAGTCACTTTCTTTCACAACTTTGGAGCTGAGTTGATAAATGCTCTGGCTAACATCTATCTGGGTGGTTCTTTCTGTCGTCTATGTGGTGGGATTGCAGCTGCTCAATTAACCACGTTCTTTCAGTCCTAATATCTGTGTTCTTCAAGCAAAAGGACCAAATTCTGAGGGGAATTTCAGAAAGTCCTAAATCATGCCACAAAAAAAGTCTTGGACATGCCACAGGCGTATCACCCTGTAGAAGTGTGCAGGGAAATAAGGTGGGCCTTTGTGCCACCCTTTTCATAAGTTGGGAGATAAAAAGGATGGACAGAAGAGCCTAAAGGGATGAAGGAGAAAGCAGAAAAGGTGTTTCCTCTTTGCCAGCCTACCACTAGTGCAGGAAAATGATGTGAAAGTAAGGGAAGCGCAGTGCCCACTAGTGCCTTGTTTCTTCTGGTGATTACTTGACTCAGGTGTTTCTCCATGTAATGTAGCTTAAGGAAAGGGCAAGTTGGGGTTTTCTGGCATTGCCACTTCAAATTCTCCCATTACTCTTCTTTCTGGTCTTTGAACAGCACTGCACCCCACTTTCTCTCCTCTGTCCTGCTTTCCTCAGGCTGTCTATCCAGTGTCTTGTCATCAGCCAGGCTCTTGGATTTCAATTTCTGTGTTTTTGTTTTTTTTTTTTTTTTCAATCTTTCTTGCTTTGGAGTCTCCCACACCTCTGTTTGGCCACTGTAACTCCCATGGTAAGACCCATCTGATTTTCACATCATCATTCATCATATGCTCAAATTTCTTATACTTCAAACAGTCTTGTGCACTATATCAGATCAAGTGATTAAATCAAGATACGTGTTACTATGTTTTTGTTGCTGAACACCTTATTGCCAAGCATCATCTGGCCCATCAGCTCTTTCTCTCTGACTTTATCCCTCCATCTTCCCTTGAGTTTCAGACTAACAGTTTATGACTTCATCCCCTCCCTGCCCCAATAATGCTATTGTTGGTTATCTTAATATCACTCCACTCCGCCTTTTTTCCCTTGCTCCCATTGCAAGCGTTACTCTGCCAGCCTCAAGCCTGGCTCACTCCCAACATTTGCTTCCTCTGTTCCTATGCCTATATTGTAGAGCATGTCTAGAGGAAATGCCATGACCCAGCTGACTTCCTCCATCGCAAAACTCCCTCCTTCAGTTCTGCGACCCTCCTCAGTAAGGAAACCTCAGCAATTCCAGCTTAATTGAGTCCAAAGCATGCAGTACCAGCTGCATTTTCACCACCTTTTAATAATTTCCACAACTTCTCCATTTCTATTCCTTACACTTCACATGATCTTCACACAGTGTCTCCCCTCAGAGGACAAAAGAAGTATAATTTTTCTCTTCTCTTCTTGCCATCTCTTCCTTCAATTATCTTCTTTCTTCCTTGTCTTAAACACAAGCATTTCAGTTTACTCTAAGCTCTCCACTTGTCTCGTGTTCCTCTGTGCCTCACATACCTTGCCTTGTCTTATTAACTTACTGTTCTATTACGGTGCCTACTCTTTACGTTATAAACATGTTTCTATGCCTCCCAACAAAACTCTTCCTGCACACAATGTAAATTCCCACTGTCCCCTCCATCACCTTTCTCTCCTGCAGTGAGCAATCACTGTAACAGCTGTCTGGAGTTTTACTCTTCCAGTTCAGTCCTAGACTCATTTCCACTATGGCTGGGGTTTTATTTGTCTAATTTCAACCTATGTTTTTTTCCCTACTGTACCATTACAATTGTCCAAGTCACCAAATGGCTAGATTTTGTGAACATTACACCCTTATTCTTTCAGATATCTGATGTACACCTTTAATTTTTTCTTCTTGGAACCTTGATCTCTCTTTGTTTCAAGGACAGTTCTTTCCCAATTTCTTCCTCTTTCTCTCCTCTCTTCTTTCAGGTATCACTTGAGGGGTTGTATTCTCAAGCACTGAATTTCTGTTGTGGTTGTTTTCAGGACTTTGTCCTGATTCTCTTTGTCTGTACCTGTCACCATAATCTTATCCCTATGGATAAGCTGGATTATCATACCTATGTGGGTGACTCTGCCTTTTACTTTTTCATTTTTCTTTAGGATGGGATTCTCACCAAATACAGATTTCTACATCCACATTTTGAGCTGGCTCTGATTCCTCCTATAAAACCGTATGAAAATTTATACATGCCAGTGAACCTAGTTCAGCTGTTGATGTTTTCCCTGTGAAAGTCTGCAGCTGGATAACATGAAATCTACCTCTTCTGCCCAAATAGAAATCTTGATCTTTTAACACAGTCTCAAGGACCATTAGTTTCAACTCATGTTATGTTCTTCATGAGGCCATCCCACTCCCTTTTATTTATTATTGTCATTATTATTATTGTTATTTAATCACTGGAGATAAAGCACTGCCTTCCTACTTAAGCCCATGAACCAGTCCTTTTCTAATCCTGTCTATGGTTCTGAGTCCACTTTGATTTTTTCAGGTTTTTTTTCTGCATAACATCCCTCTGATGCAGCTTTTCCTTTCACACCATGCAGTGAAAAAACTCTCAGCTTTTTAACATTTTTTGACACCAGCTTTAAACATGTAGCTTTTTTTTTTTACATTAACTGCTGTAACATTCTTTTCCTGACATTTGATGCAGGTAATCTTGTTCACTCTTACCCATTCAAATGAAACAGCAAAGGTCAATCTCCTGGTTTGTCAAGAAGACTGTTTCACATCTATTTTTTCACTTATCCTCTGACTGTATCTTCTCCATCTCATTAAATAAAAACTACTTGTCTTCATTATGAGGGCCACTCCAAGCCCACTTCAATGCTACTTTTCATTTCTTGTTCAGTACCAAGTGCCATCTGCTTCCACTTGGCTAATAATGCCAACTTTCATTGTACATGTCTTTAATTTTCCAACAAGTGCCTTCATGCTGCCTCTTAGGCAGCCCTCTATCGTGCTTGGAAGGAGTCCTCCACAAACAACCACAAAGCCACTGTATTGCTCTTCTTCCAGTCCCACCTTTTCCCCTCTCTCTTGCATTCAGGGCATGACCATGGTGCCAGCATCTGTTTATTGCTCTTCAGCCTGGAGAGACTATGCTCATCTCGTGTCTTTTTGTTCCCTTATCTTTCTGCAGCTATCTTGTTGTCTTTTGTGTCTTGTAAGCTGGTAAAGGGGTTGTTTTCCTAGAGTGTTGATACAGCACACACTGATCAATGTGGACTTTGAACATGCCATGGGCATCTGGGAGCTACAGTAATGCAAATAATAGTAGTAATGAACATACAGTAATATATACCTGCTATCAGTGGTGTTTATCTTAGAATAGCAACATGAGGTGAAACAGAATTCACTTCAGAGATCAAATGCCTAGTATTTTGGTGATTTGCCTTACAGCAATGTTTTATTTTAACACGTCATGTCCCTACAAGAAGCATTTATGGAGAGTGCTTTTAAAACAAACTCCAGTTAGTTGAGGTACCGTCTCATAGGCATCAGGGGGGAAAAAAAAAACAGATGAAATTCATTTAAATGATAAAATACAGCATTTCTTGAATTGAAAATGAAAGAGTTAGCTTTGTATCAAAAGAAACGTATTTCCAGGTCTGAGGCAAAAAATAGTAACTGAGACTCCCAGTGCAAGTCTCAGTGCAGAAGGATCACGTTTGTAAGATGGAAAACAGTTTACATTACCATAAATAATTGAAGAACTTGAACTTGCCGCAAGGTAGCTATTTTCCTATGCAGTCTACAAGTAAACACTCATAAATACTAAACTTCTCATCAGCCCTGCAGTTCCTAAACAGAAGGCACTGATATGTCTCTTGAGCTGTGGAGTTTCTTTAATAACTACTTGACATCTACAAGAGCAGCACAAGTTCTGACTAGCTCCCCATTCAAAGCAATTGCTGATTGTAATATGACATTGGAAGAAAGAGATTGGACCTGCCCAAGCATCCTTTCCTTCATTTTTAAATGATAATCCTTGTGATTAAGATCAGTTCAGTAGACTTGTAGCTGCACCTGGAGGAAAGGAATTCAGTCACATGTGTGAGTAAATCCTCTAGAGATCACTACTGGGAAATCAAAGGAATCGCAGCTTTGAAAGGATGTGAGTGAGTGTAGATTGGCGGCTTTACTACTGATTAAATGTGAACAAGAAATCAACAGAATTCAGTGCAAATTTCTAAGCCATAAAATTATCAGAAGGTAGGTTTTGAAAGAAAATAAAATACTTCTATCATCTAACTCCTTCCTAAATATAATAACTTAGAAATGGGCTTATGAATGACAAGGTGTTCAATTAAACAAAACAAACTCGTAGGGCTTTCTGTCTTAACCATTTCTTTGGGAGACTTCATCAAAAATTTTGTTTTTTAAAAAACTTTTTTTTTTCCCCTTAAGACTTCATATTATAAATAAAGTTTACAGGAATAATTTATCTGCTGATGAATTTTTAGTTTTTACCTATTTTTTTCAGATTTGTGAACAAGTTGTCAATTGGAATTGCCTCAAGAATGATTGCAATTAGACTATTTTCTTTTATATTCTTGCTTCTTAGAATAGAAAAAAATTGTGTGTGTTGAATACACAATGAAACGTAAATATTAACTAAATCGTTTTGAGTGCTGTGTAGATGTTGAAGCTCTATTGAATTCAAAGTGCTTTCACTCCATGGCAGGACCTTGAAAGAAACTTAACACTATCTAATTTTTGTGGGTGTGGATTTGTAGTGAAAGAATGATACCTCCCATGGGAAAGAGAATCAAAGTAGACTTTTGTTTGTTTGTATGTGTCTAAGCTATGGCATTTAGGTTTTTCATAGAGGTTGGCTGCAGACCTACTATGTTTGTCTGTTACCCAAAACTTTCAGGCAACAAATAAAATTACTTTCATCTGTTATCATTGATGATTCTTTTGATTCCAGGCATATTCAAGACCGATCTTTCCTCAAAGTTTACAACAAAGATCCTGCACACGCGTTTAATCACACTTCCAGAGCTGTAAATGGAGATATAAGGGTAAGTACTAGTATTGCATTTATACTCTTCTTTCCTCCAGTTTTTATGTTGTTTAAATTCATAACTGTAATATGTACACAACAATTTATAAAATCTAGAGTGTATGTACAGTAGATACAGAAGAGAAAAGTGATAATGCTTTCCGTTAATGTTTCTTAACTACTTTGTTTTCCAATTATTTGCCCTAGTGTTACCTTTTTTTTTTTTTTTTTTTTTGGTTCTTGTTTACTAGCATTAAAGCATGTGAACCAAAACAATGCTTTTAATCACTTATTTATGGGCGTCGGCAATGCTCAGGGTTTATGAAGCTTCTCACTTCATTTTTCCAAACCTTTACATTGGAGTAAAGCAGAGTGTTAATACACTCCAGCAAGGCTTCAGCATGGACTGGTTTGCAGTAGCTGAGCATATGTACCTTGTAGTCTATTGAAACACTTTGTAAATGGCCATTTCCAATAAAAAATACCTGTCATAGTGTAAATGTTTTTGTCTTTTTCTAGAATTTTCTGTGTGTTTTGGACAAAGTCTAGCATACTTGTATTTTCATGTGAAAATTCTGTGTTGGGAAAGCGTAGAGAAAGCATTTATTCTCCTCCTCACTGTCTCTATCTTGTACTGAACCGTGCTCTCCTCTTTGATGCTGAGAGAGCAGGAGATGTGGCTGCGCAGCACCTCTTCCACCGTTACCCAACATCACATTGGGATTGGCAGTGGTGAGGTTACACAGCCACATCTCTGTCCCACCCATCTGGGGTCTGTCCTCAGGAAATGGTACAACCAAATGAGCTCAGTGGGTCCAGACAGAAATGCCGTTGTTGTCCCACCTGCACTGTGACTTTTATATGTGCTCCAAAGCTGATTCAAATGTGCTGAAAATTTCCTGTGAAGTGATTTGCTTAATTGTGCATTTGCTTCTTGGTTTCATTATCAATTCTGAGCATGTCACACTGCTTTATTATTAATATTTCATGGAAGTACTTCTGCTTTTTCAACAGTTTAGGGCCTCATTATTTTAGAAAGATTGCAGTAGTTTATTTACAGGCATTATCCTCAACCACCTCTCCTTTATGTACTTCAGCTATAAAATGGTCCTTTTGATAGGTCAAAAATCTAATTACTTGATTATTCACACTGCTGCACACGCAACATGAGAGACCAAATAGATGTGCTTCAAAGGGCTAATGTGATAGCTTTTAGTGTCTTCCATAAGGTCCTGAAATTCTTCAATTCTCGTTACATTCCTCTAGCGTTAACTGGATATATCTGATAGATCTTATTCCTATTCAAAAACATGATGCACTATCACTGTACATTATGACATTAACTCCTATAGCAATATTACTGTGACTTTGTATGTATATAAAGTTAGACCAATACTGTTCTTGTTCCACGTGTAGTGAATGTTTAATGCATCTACTGTGGCTCTACTTGTGTGCTCTAGATCTCTTTTCAGACATGGTTAGCTACCATGTTAGCTACGTGTATTCAAATGTAAAGACTGCTTCTTTGGCCCTCTTCCAGCTATTTACTGCCTAACAGAGTTGTTTTGAACACAGGTGCAGCTTCTGTGCAAAAACTGTATCTGTACGAATTAGTATTGCTTAATTTAAAATACTCTGGTTTACAGCAGGTGTGTATGTTCAACACCTCTTGATTATGGCTGAGCTATCTTTCTTTGGCCATCACTCAAAAATTAAGGTGACACAGCGGCAGCCTTTGCAGAAGTGTTGTTTTCGTGGTAGAGGATTATGTTTTGCTCTGCTGAAACGCCAGAGATACCGTTTTGAAATTCTGTGCATTCAACAAAACAGCACTTTTCTCAGTTGGCCTTTCCTTCACATTGACAAGTTTCTTGTCTTTCTGGTCTGAGAGGTGAAGTCGAAGCCAGGATGTTCATAGGGGCTCTGCAGAAAAACATGCAAAAGCCTTCCCTTTGATCGTCGTAAACTTCTGCACTTCAAAGATACGAGCATGGAAACAAGCAATTTCTCGAGCATCGGAAATAATTAAATTTGTTTGCCTAAGGATCGGTGTCTTCTGGCTGGGTTCTTCCTTGTGCAGTAATGCTCAGATCTAGCCAAAGCTTTGTCTGAAGTAGAGGACTGTGATAGTGTTCTCTCAGATGCCCCTCCTCTGAAGTCTAAAAAGCACACACTGCAACTTTTCCACAACTGTAGGATCTTCTTGTAAAGGTCTAAATTGACAGAATTTGCAGGACGGTGATAGATTATTGATCTCTACCTTTTGGTTGAATTTGCTTCAAATTAGCCTTCAAATTCACAGGTTGTTAGGTTGGGAGAGAACCACCATAAGCAGTCTGATCACCTATCCATCTTTCCTTAGCAAACCACATTAAAGATGGGGGGAAGGGAGTAAGTGAGGAACATGTACATTTGATGCACATGATATTGCACATGCAATATTATGGTAACAAAATGAATGTGGAAAAAGATTTCCTTCGTGTTCCTCCTTTTGTGTTTGTGCATCTTTGTGCTGGGTAAATTGATGCTCTTCAGTTTCACGTGGTCTGCAAGCACTACATCCCCGTCAGTGGGAAGTAAGGAGTGACTCTGGTAACCACTGTGCTTTGCACCACAGTAAACTGCTTTAAAAAAATGACAGAAAAACAGCTTATTGTCAGGCAAGTTGAAGGAACATTATTCAGAATGTCAAGAACTAGCTGTTGTAAGTATGCTTTTCCGTGGTGATATTGCAATTCTGGTTGTATCTCCTGCCATGTGTGAGTTAAAGCTTGAGTTTTTGAGGTTTGGGAAGGTCTTGCCTTTACAGATTTTTCTACTGTTTGCCTTTTTGTCCCCTTGGAACATTTATTCCTGGGTTTGATGATGTTCAGGCTTTTATTCATGTGATTTATAATCATTTCCATGTAACGGACACAGAGTAATCTCAGAAAATAATGTGAGCTGCCAGCTTGGACACCTGTTTTAACTACCAAACAGATGTGAGACCTGTATAAGAACTGGCAGTAACACTTGAAGTATTAAGTATTACCCATGCGGACAAGAAGACTCGGAATGTGCGAGAGGAATGTGGGATCTGTGAAATTCAGATGTCCTACCAAACTGCTCTGTTCTTGCATCCCTTTACTCTAATTTTCCTGGTCTTCTTTCCCTTTCATGCATCATTCTGAATGGGCTGTGTTTAAAAAAAGGATTTTGCTTGGGGTGTAAACAAGTTCTAAAGAACAGTTTTTCTTGAAATCCTTCAGAGTGCCTTATTTGGTTACTGTTACTGTGCCGTGGCCATTTACATCTTGAAGAGATAGTTTGTTTGACAGGTCTGCCATGCTGAATGCTATTTCAAGCAAGAGGTAGCCACATAGTGCCTTCTCACTGAATATTTGTGTTTGTACTTATCCTTTGTTTTGTTATTCCTTTTCCAACATGTACACTGTAAATCTGTAGCAGCTGTTCTCTTTGGAATCTTCATGTTGCTGCAATTCATTCTTTTATTCTGTTGCCTGAGTATGTAACGTTAATCAGCTCTTTCTAAGTCTCTATGTGACAATACTTTCTTTTGACAAAATGCTGTCTGGTGTCCAGAAGTGGAAGTTCAGGTGATCTTTTTATTTTCTCCAGAATTGTTTTGAATTACAGTACAAATGCATGTACACAACCGTGCTGGTCTGTGCAATTAGAATTAGTGATTTGTGATTTGCAAATTCAAAGGGGAAAAGACTTTCTCAGACTTGATAAGTTGTAGGGTCCAGGCTGCCTCTCAGCTCACATTTCGGGGTGGTGTATGAATACAATGTCAATGGATGACACTAAAGAACAGACAGCAGTTTTTTGTGTGTTGCTGAATGAATTGAATGTTTTGGAGGCGTCACAGCACCTTTTGTCCTGGGCTGTTGTTGCAACCTTCTGGTGCCATACTGCTGACTTTGAGTGGAAGGGATTCCCTGCTGTAAGGGCACAGCATATTGTCTGTCCTCATTCCAAACACCCTCCGTTTAGTGGAGGGTGGAGAGTTTAGTGTATCTGAAATGGGAAGAATCCTAAATTATGATCTCACCCTTCTGTCCCTGTAACTTGTCTGCCTTTCTTGTGGCACAGCTGGATACTAATAATGTTGGGTTTTGCAGTGGTTTGTTTTGAGCTTCATCTGTCTGCCAGTTTGAGAGTCAGAGGGAATTTTTACTTTATAACAAACCTGTGGCTATTTTGCTTGGCAGTCTGTCTCTTCCCAACCACCTTCCCTGAAGCCTATGGGTTACAATTTGTTTTAAAATGTTCTAGACCCACCGTGTTTTCTCTTAATTCCCTGGCTTGACTGAGACTTTATCAGGTCAGTGCTTTATCCCAGGCCTCAGCTGGGTGGGTGAGGCCAGAATATTTGAAGAATGCTTGTTGTGGCTGTTGTTGTATTGAGGTACACTTTGAAGTTTTTCTTTTCAGAAATTGCTTCTCTGAGAAAAGGCAATTGGGGCAAGTTCAGTCAGAGTCAGGGAGCAGGGTCCCTGGAAACTCCACTGTTCTGGGAGTTAGAGTGGCGAAAAGGTGATGATGTTCCTGGCAGCGACAGGGGATTGGGCTGCCAAGGGGAGAGGAGATGAGTTAAAGTGAGTTGTTCTGTAAAATGATGCAGACATTTGATAAGTTGGGTAAATTGTTACGTTGAGTAGCTTTTGCTACTGAAATTGCGCAACAGCGACTTTCTGTTTTTCACCTGAAAGTGCCTGGCTAGCAAGATGCTAACACTTTTACTCTCCACATACATTACGTACTGATGCAATTTGTGAACTTAAAAAACCCTACATTTGCTAAAAACCCTCAAACAACTCCCCAAGAAGCATACAGGAGGGCTAAAACTCTGTGCTGTTTTGCAGGAAAGATGCAGAGATAATAAAAACATAATCACCCTTCTGTGTTCTTAAGATACCTGTAAAAATACATTCAACTTCTTTGAGATGTGCAGCTTCTTTTCATTGAATTGTTTGTAGTCTTAATATCAATAAACATAAAAGCTGCAAATGCTGCCAGAACTACATTTGTTCATTGCATTCCATGACTGGGAAAAAAAAAAAAAAAAAAACTCCTTTAACTACATAGAGGTATTTAGAAGAGAAGTATTTATTGGAAAAGAATTCAAGCAATAAATTGAGTGAATACATTTGAGTGCTAGAATGCCTATAGGACAGCATTTGTGTAAGTTGCCATGTGTTTGCCTTACTGATCCTGTTACTATAAAACTGTGCTTTCTTTTGGGAAGGGGAAAAAAAAAAAGCAAACGCTAATATGTCTATTATCTGATAGAGAGTTTCCAAATGATACAAATCTCATCTTTCCTGCTGTTTTGCTGTCTGCTTTTTCTAATGCTCTTTTTGTCATTGAGAGGTTATGACAACATGAGCCATATTGTATTTATAAACATCACGTGTTTCCTTGATATGACTTGCAGCGTCTGCCAAACAGAACACATGGAAGAAACATTTCTCATTAGCTCAGCATTGGTTTTGGTTATACTGATTTCCGGGACAGGAAAAATGCCTTCCTTACTCAGATTTAACTTTCATACAGTAGAAAGAAAATCTCTGAGTGTCCATGAAATCGCTTGAACAGAGACGCTGCAGCTCTTTTAGCCCACATACTTGGTCTGAGGAAAAGAGGAAAAGTGGTTTGTTTTAAAGAGAAGATGTAATAGCATGTATTGCTGAAACTAATTCTGAATTAAAATACCTGCCAAAGTCGTCTAGAAACAAGACTCAACAAGAGATGTAAGGTAAGATGATGCTTATAAATAATGAAAGATATATAATTCCTTTTCTTCTTCTTTTCTTTTTTTCCAAACTAAAAGATATTTTCAGATTAACTCAGAATTTAAATCAAAACAGTGAAAACTGTTTCTTCTTCCTTGAGCTGTGTGAGAAAATAAGTGCTTAATTGCTTACTAAATCACAAAACTCTACTCTCAGGTTTTATGACTAGTTACATATTAAAGATAAAAAGTTATTTTCCAACTCGTCATTACAAATCTTGTTAAGATTTGGACAAAATATATAAAAGAAGTCTCTGATGTTCTGATTTTTTTACTGTCATAGTTTTACTACCTTTGCTTCAAATGGCTTGTCAGTAGTTGCCAATTATTTATGCAACTACAGAGCAGCAGACAGTGAGAAGTAGCTGCATCAGATCAGACTGTGATGAAAGACTGCAAATGTACCTGCTCTCTTTCAGTCGTATGTCCTTTGATATACAATATCTACTGCTGTATAAAGCCTAATTTAGTGGGAAAGTGGGTAGAATTTTAAGGAAAAATTCAGCTTTTATTTTAGCTTCACATAAACCAGTATATAAATCTCAAATGTTTTCTGGCAGAAAGTCAATCTGTTTAAAGACATAGATCCTGCATTATAGTTGGATGCATGCTGCACTGTGGATTTTTCAGTCAGATGGCTATGTGCTTTGGTGGATTATATTTTTTCCCCAAGTATTGTGTATAAAGAATATAACCTTGTTGATTCTGGTACTGTACCAACATTTGAAGATAGGTATTTTTAATTTTTTTTTTCAAATAATGCAGATGGGTTTTAAGTTTACAACAAGCTTGCTGTTGAAAGAAAGTATAATGTTCTTGATAGTAAAACATCCAGGGAACACTAGCTTGCCGCACCCTTGCAGTAATCTTCCAGTTAGCCTAAGAGGAGTGTCATGTGGTAGATATCACAAGCCAGTTACCTGGAAACTCCCAGAGAGCTTTCTCTGTGGAAACAGCTCAGCTTGCAACCACAATGCAGTTGTTTTAATAGCACTTTTAAGGGTAAAGTTCCTTATTGCCCGCAAACAGGCCCATATTCAAGCTATCCTGTCTTTCATGTTGAGGTTTGCTTAGAGCTTGCCCTGGAGCTGATGAAGTTATTTAACAACAACATCTGATCCCACTTGTGTGAAGGTCTCTTCAGCCCTTCATTAAAATTGGAAGCCTTATCTCTCAGAAGTCTGAGGTTCTCAGTCAAAACTTTTGCAGTCTTCATGGGGAACTGAAAAAAAAAAAAAACATAAGGATTGCATTTAAGTCCATTTTTATTGTCTACTGGTTTCTGGTTGTTACTCCACCTTCTTTTACATAATGTTTCCTTGTTCCAATTCTTTAGATGTTTTTTACTCTTTTTTTTTTTTCCATTGCCCTCTCTTTTAGTAGAACAATTTGCACTAATTTGGCTGTTTACTTGAAATTCCTAAGTAGCTGGGGGAGTCAGATGCTGCCAGAACTCCTTAAACACACTGACATACAGTAAAAATTTCTCATGGCCATGGCCTCTCTTATTAGGAGGGGAGGTCCTCTTTTACCTCCATTGTACACCAGGCAGCTTATCTGCATCGCTGGCGTCCTGTAAGTTCTGAGTAACAAAGCTAGTAACAAAATGAGCTTTTACTTGAACAGAGATTTAAGATCACTCTGTGGAGGTGACTATTTTGGTACCATATTCTTAAAACCTGAGTGAACGTAGAAGCAATGTTTTTTCATCATCAAACCTGCTGCTGGCTTATCAGTCAGGACCTCAGATTTCCCAAGAAGTTTTTCACAAATCCAGAATGCGATTCTTCATGGTCATGACTCAAATTCTCTGCTTTCCACTGAGTCTTCACTATTAATTACTTGCCAGTAGTTAAGCCTAGAAGTTAAAACTAAACAGAATTAGTTCTGTCCCCATCTTCCTTTTGACACAGAGAAAGAGAAAACCAGTACCTAGTGTCTAGAACAAACCTATGTGTTTGATGACTGATTCTTCTCCATGTTGGATTGTACTTTTTCTAATGTGGGCTCTGGAAAACTAATCAGACTTCTGAGAATATGAGGAATAAAAATATCTTTTCTTGGATACTTGTGAGATCTGGAGTTAAAAAAAGCCTCAGCTGGCAAAAGCAAGACAGTTGCAAATAACAGCAGGCAAAGGGCTCCATGAGAAATGATGTGATGCTGAAGTTATTTTTTTGCATGAGTATATGCCTTTCTTACATCATTGCAAATCAGAACTCTGTGTGACTGAGTGAAAAGACCAACAGGGTGTGTTGGGTAAAGGGCTAGTCCCTCGGTCACTTAATATTTACTGTAGATAGCTTCACCTTAAAATAAAGTAGGTTATTTACTTCAGTCAAGATGACCATGACAGGCTGTATGTTTTTTTGGATAGAAGGAAATAAAATGAAAAGAAAATGCAGGGCTCAAACTGATTGCTGCAGAGGTAGTGCCTCTACTGTTGCAAAAGATATGCTCACACCTGCAAATAATTGCTGGGCCTTGTAGCCAAGAGATGAAGCCCAGCTTGGACACATGCATTGCAAAATCCAGTTGTGTGGCTTCCGTGACCATTTCTGCTGCTGATGGTGTTGATGCTGAAACTCAACACTGCAGATTACTTCTTCTGATTTGCTATGTCCTTCCCTTGAGAGAAACGCCTGGTTACAGGTGTAGTAGACATCCTGCTTAGGTCTTTTAACTATCAGCTCTAATTTGTAGCATTTTTATATTATTAATGGCCTAACCTATTCTGTAATAGAAATGGTTTGGTAATGTCAGATGAGAACAAGAGTGACGCTTTCTTTTCTGTTCATTTAACCATATCAGCTTGTTCGGTTTTATTTGGCTTTAGTACAGTGGGAAGAGATACAAATATGGAACAAAAATACAAGCTGAATCGTTACTACAGCAAGTCAGAAAGCCATGCATTTATTTTGATTTATGAGTTCAGTTACTAACAGTATTTTTTTTTTAAAGAGAAGAAATCTGATATACAGCATATTTAAACCAAATAAAAATGCTGATCTGTACCAGAAATGTACATGTTTAAAACCATTCCTTTTTTGGGAAAAAAAAAGGGATGACCCCATCAGTTCAGCAGTGCCCTGAGGAAATGCTGAATTTGAGACTGGTCTGAAGGGTTTGGCTGCCTGCGTTGGTGGTGGCTGTCTATGTTGTGTGCACGATGTGCTTGATCTCTTCAAGGGGAACAGGGCGGGGGGAGGAAGTGCTTGCTACATCTTCATGAATTACAGGACTCCTGTTTGTTTTCAGAAAATTCTGCCTAAAAAAGCAGCTGTGGAAAAGCAAAAAGAAACAAACAGTTGGTTAAAACGCAACACTAGTTATGAGGGGTGTCATAATGTTAACTTAAAAAAAATCAGTAACAACTTTTATGTGTTCAGTCCAAACAGTCTAATAGCTTATGGGCTGGGTGGGCCATGCTATACTGATGAGATAAATGTGGATATTGGCAAACCAATGATGTAATTATGTAAATCCGACCTTTTTAGGATTGAAATGTGTTATGTTTCAATGTGTTTATATTTTTGTCATTTGTGATAACACATTGAAAAATCTTGGCTGAAATGCTAAGAGGTTTCTTACTGTACTCACCACACTACTCCGTCTGGAAAGAGCTCTAAGGAAGCATAGGAAAATCAAGCATGAGAGATTTATTAACGTCTCTCTGCTTAATTGAATAATTTAGCTTTTTTTTTTTTTTTTTAACTCACATTCCATTTGTTTGTTGAAAGTTAAATACACATAAAAATGCAGAAAGGAGTGCCTGCTAGGTTAACTGACCTGGATGTCCTTCTGATCAAGAATAAAGTAATGCAAACTGGTGGTAGGGATATAGCTCAGGCAATGAAATGTTGCTGGGGGAATAACCCCTCACACAGCAGCACTGGGATTTCAGTCTGGCCAATGCAAAATGTGCTGCATGTCGTGCATCGTTTTGCTCAGATTGCCTAATGTATGGCTAGACTGGAACTCCTCCTGGGACTGCTTGGGGTCAGGCTCTGCGTGGCCTTGTGCTCCCTTCCCTTCCAAGCAGAGATCACCCAGTGTACAGCCAGGGTTGTCTCACTGACAGCTAATCTGAAGCAGCATCTACTAGGGAGCGCAGGCAGGTTCACTACAGATGCCACCAGGCCAGTCCAAATGTAGAGCCCAACCCTCTAGCTAGATCTAAGCTGACACATGTTGTGAGATCCATTTTCTTTATGGCAAGATGCTCGGTCTAACATTTCTTTCCCCTTATCTTTACACTGGATTCTTGTTTTACACCTGGATAAAGTGATCTCACTCCAGGAATTGGAAGGACCGCTGGGCGTTATGATGACCGATGAGCTCCAGAGACGCAGCTGTATGTGGGGAAGCAGTCATAGCTATGTGGGGCCAGGGGGCTGATAACAGGGTGGAATTGATATGGGAAAATGTTTTTTAAGTAAGGACTGCATGCACAGCTGTGTGCACACATACAGAGAAGTTTTTCCAGTTGTTAGCACTTGGTGGTGATTGCATCAAACTAGAATTCCTGCTGTCCCTCACTAGTGACCAGACAAAAGGCAGCAGTCACCTCAGCATTCTCTCTCAGCACTCAGACCCACTGCATGTCAAGTCCTGGAGATGCTGCAACAAGGCCTGACTTGCAGAGAGCTGTTTTCTGCAACACCTGAAGGAGACAAAACTGTTTTGAATCTTAGGCACTTCTTCAGTGGGAATGGCTGAACTTAAGTCTAGGTTTCAAAAGCCATTTTCGAATATAGAGTGGGTTGCAAAGGCGAAAGGTGGTCACGGCTCTGCCTGTGTCCTCATGCCTTCACGATATTGCTCGTGGTGTTAGCTTCCACCTTCGTGATGTTAGCTGAAACTCTCTGCTCACATCTTTCCTGAAAGTTACCCTCATGTTCTGACCAGCCCTACCAAAACCCACAAAACCTCAGAATATCAGCTGAAACTTAAGAAGTTTATGTTGGATGTATTTTCTTCTCTCTTTCCTCTTCTCCTTTCTTTCTTCCTTTCTTCCTCCCGTGCCTGCTGTGCTAGGCTACAGCATTGTGATAAGAATTAATGCAAAATCTTCTAGCTTTGAAGAAAATTTGCATTAGTTCATGGTTTTCCACTCTCAGTCTGCTTCCTTATTCTTTCATTCCTGTTTTTTTGGTTGAATTTCTCTTCATATGCTATATTCTCTTTAACTCCTCCTTTTTCTCAACATTCCTTACCTTCTCCTGGCTTAATTCTCCTGCTTTTACTTCTTTGATATTTATTATCCTTTTCTTCCCCCCCCCCCCCCCCTCTTC
>WBMW01004897.1:766105-835077 GCA_013396635.1 Penelope pileata
CCCCCCCCCTGTTTAGTTCACAGCACTCCGTCTCTGGCCTCTTTCACAAACTCTTTGTACTGTCCTTCACCCTGTCCCATTTCCCTTTTTTTTTTTCTTTTTTTCCCTTTTTCTTATATAGTTTTACACGCAGAATTCCCTATTACCTTCCCATACAATCTTTTTCTTTGCCTACTGTATCTCTTCCCAGTGACAATTTATGCATTATTTAAATGTTTTCAGGTTGACTATTGCTGTTTTTATTAATATTTCCACATTCCATATGGACTAAGCAGAAGAAAAATCATGCTACAAACTCAGTACTCTACATTTAGTCTTGAAAAAGTTCAGGCATTAGCAATAGTGCTAACAGTAGGATGGAGGAAGAGAAGAATGACAAGTGGAGGTGTTTCTGTGTTGATCTGTGGATAAATAAATAATGTTTATTACCAGCTTCAGGCTAGAGATACTTAATTCTTAGCTCAATCAAGCAGGAACCGCAGGCCAAGTTGGATCCACCAGGGTGGAGGACAGCAAAGTCCATCATAAGGACGAGCAAGCAGCATTTGGAATTAAGCTGGCATTATCCCTTCTAGCTTTAGTATCTCAGCTTGACTTAGAAAGCAAAAAAATAGAAAAAGGAAAAAATGGGTTGAAAAACAGAGCAGAGAGTGAGCTAAATGAAAAGACATATGAGCAGGCTCATGATAAAGAATAAGAAGAAAGTCTACTCCTTGTAAACCCAGGATAGAAATTGCCTCCCTGTGCCATCAGTGAGGAGAGGCAGGGAGTGCCGGGGCAGCCTGCCCCCTTCCCCAGCTGGGGAGGAGGGGGCTGACTGAGGGTGCCTGGCTGTCCCTTAATGCAGCGTTAGGTGAGACAGATCCCCAGCACAGAGCAGCTAACAGTGCCAACTCTACTTCTGAGAAGTGCTTAGTTCATACATGTCTGTGATACATGCTGTGATACTTTCCTATGGCTAGGAAAATGTCTTTGTTTAAATCAGTGCAGAAACGAGGGGGAAGCATGAGGTTTGAATTACAGGGTAGAGAGACAGACTGCAGACCTGACGTAATAGTTCAGTTTTGCAGAACCTTCTTCATGCAACTCCAGTGAGAGTTGGCTATATTTGCTCTCGTATACTTAAAATAAAGTTTGAGAGTCTTATAGAGTTTCCAGCACCTACAGGATTTGCTTGCTTATATTCACTTGCCTTTAATTTTTTAAATCTGTAAAAATCTAAAATTCCTGATTATGGTGATCTACTATCATCAAAAGATAGGCCAAAAACATACTGCTGGTGTGCATACATATATGCATGCATGTTTGTATACATAATGTCAGTGCACATGTTCCAATGAGGCGTTGTTCTCTCAGAGCCCAGATGCCCACTTGTGCACTGGTTCAAAGGCTCCACATGCAGGTTGCTCCTCACTGCAGGCACAGTCCCCTTTATAGTGGTTTGTTCTAGTTAGCAGCAGTGTGGGTGTGGGATGGTTTCTGTTTGATTGTTTGTTTGTCCTTTGCTTTTTTTTTTTTCTTTTTTAAGAACTAGGGAGTTTGGGATAAGCATGAGAGAACTGTATGGTACTTGTGTCTACCCCAAGACATATCTGTTTCACTGAGTGCCTTAGGAATCAGTAAACAGAAGGAATAACAAACAACATGTATGTTTAGGGAAAGATGGTGTAATCTGCACATAATCTCAAGTCCAGTATGTGTCAGGCAGCCAGAACTGTTCCGTTCCCACCCTGTTTGTTTAGCTTGGCCTCTCAGATTCAAAGAGCTTCTGTAGGATTACAGATCCCCATAGGTATGAATATGGGCAGTTGGTGGGAGATCTGATTTAGGAAAGCTGAGGCCAATTTGAAAGTGCTACCGAGAGTGATGGAGAGCAGCGTGCAGTGCAGGGTGGCACCAGCATGGCCCAGCTGGGTGCCCGTGTGCCGGACGCCCTGGTGCCCTTGTGAAGGACAGCAGCTCTGGGTCTGTGATCTGCTCCCCCATTTCTGCTGTGGGGAACCAGCTGAGACTGAGACTGAGGCTGGATACAATCACTCTTTTGTTCCTCTGCTGAATAGTTGGAGGCAAAGCAAGGGGTTGATGTCTCTCCTTTCATTGCAGAAAGTGGATAACCCCACTGAGTGGTTTCTGTTGTGGTGCTTGTCCAAGCAGAGGGAGGAAAGACGCTGGTGGTGGTTTTCGTGCTGCCTTGAGTCTTGTGTGACAGAGGCTTCAAACTTAGGAGATTCTGCAGACAGATCCATACATTGATCTTTGTCCTCCTATATTTTTGTTGTCTTGGATCAGAATTAGATGCTGGGTGGGCTACAAGAATGATGAAGTCATGTGAGACCTTTGTTAGGGGAAAAAAAATGGGGGGAAAAAAGCTTCATTGAGAAAACAGCTGTAAAAAACATAATCAGCAAAATGTCTTCCCGTTTGGATTCTGCTGGATTGAACTAACTTGTTGCATTTAAGCAAGACTCCATTGGCTCCAGAGTACAGAGCGAAACCAAGTTGAGTCAGTGATGAGCCATCCAGCCTGTAAGTGTTTCCCTGTTTTCTGTCAAGGAAATAGTCGTTTATGGCAGTACAAGCGTTAGCTGCTTAATTATTTCCATCCATGAAACCATTATTAAGGGCATAAGTACCAAAAGAGCTGTTATCAGGAGCAGAAAGAACTTTGATCAACAGTCAAGTAATAAGTTAGTTACATCTATGCCTCATATCTATACCGCACAGCAGGCTTCAGAATGTTCTCTGACTCTACAATCGTGTATTTTATTAATGTGTCTCTAACACTTTTCCACTGAGACTTGAGGGGAGCAAAGAGAAAATAAATTAATATGATGGGCAAATTATTGCAAGGGTCCGATGGATAAAAATTGTTAATAATGTAGAAGAAAGTAGGGTGACCGGAGATTTTACTTGTTGGTAACTTGCGCCTATCATTAACATAGACATGAACATGGATTCTAAAGTAGTAGGCTAACCCAAACTTTCAGGCCCAATCTTGGTGAAGTGTAGGGTGTTGTGCTTCTTAGGGGCATGCCCTTAGTTTATATGGGGGGTTAAACTGGAAAGGAACTCTTGTTCCGTGCAGTACCTTATAAACAAATATATGGCAAGTAATTAAACACAGGATAATACATGGCAAGTTAGACGAGGCTTGAGGGCTCTGATAAAGTAATTGAAATGGAAAGTGATGCTTGAATGGTTTGTATGCATTGTTAGAACCTACAGATTAAATTACAGCCTTGGTAATGATATATCCGTGCACTATTTATGATGATGTACCCGCTGTATTTTAAAATTAAAAGAAGATTAATTCCTCATATGAAAAAGTTTTCATATGCATCAGACATACTCAAAGACTATTGCATATAGTGCCAGATGTATGGAGAACTAGTTATAGTGTGTCTGATGTTCTGGGATATACTTTATCATGCTAGAGTCCAATTACTGAAAATGTGCATCCTACCAGCTTGCAATTCATTACAAAGAAACTGCAGTGAAATATAGTGGTCTTTTTCATCCTGCGTATTAGCATAATAATGTGATTTCTTACTGCAGGTTTATTTGCCTGTAAGGAAGAATGTGGATGGCAGAATATGCGCTTGTTGGAAAGCATGTGTGACATAAAAGTGTATTAGGATAATTTGCCTGTATTTTCACTTTTGATGTTTTTGAGTCTGGTTGGTCAGCAGACCTAAGCAGCTTTTTAACTAGGTCAAGTATATACATCCATTCATTAAAAGGGGATGCTTGACTGGTTAGTTAAACCTGCCAAATATAAGCCAGATGCCTCAACAGTAAATACTGCTTTACTCCTATACTGCAAGAATCAAGCCTTGACTGATTACGTTTGAAATAAAAATAAATAGGTTTAACATTGTTTCTCTGCCACAATATTACTTTATTATAGTTCTACTGCAAATATTTAATAAAAAGAATATCTTAAAATATTTTTACAGTGAAACTGAAAATGGTACATTTAAGACAAAATGAATATGTTTACTCTCCTGAAAAGACCGTTTATGTTATGCTACAGAGAAATTTTGAGAAGTTCTGGTCAAGACCAATAATGGTGTACAGCTTTGCAATGTACAGTATGAGTCAGAAGAGTCAGCACTTCGCTGCAGATCTGGAGGACTCCTGTGCAGCTGGGGAGGGTGTAGTAACAAGTGAATGCCTGGATTTTTGGTTTTGTTTACCAGATCTGCTCTGATCTTTGTCGTGTTACTTAAATGCTCTGTGTCAGCTTACCCTTTTGTAACAGAAACGAGTGATGCCTCCCTCTCTAACAGCTGAGAGGCCGACAGGAGTACACTGAAACAGAAATGTTATTCCAGTGAGGTCCCTTATAAAAGGCTCTTTACATTGATATTAGCTCATGGTCATGTGCTTAGAATGTATTTTGATTCTTCTGAATGTCAGTCATGATTAAGCAAGCAATATTTTGCTTACATAAAAACAAACAAGAAAATACAGAAGATAGCTGCAGTGCTGTGAAGTGCTTGTGTCATGAGATTGCCCTGTGATGTTTAAGTACCATCTCTTTCACACTGTGAGTACTATATTTTTAATATATTTTCTGTATTATTTGGTCTTCTGGAGCAAGAGGGTGGAAGGGAGGGAAGCACTCTTTCTATTCTAGTTTGTTTTTTTTTTTTTTTTTGGACATTTGCCTTCTCTGGTGCGATTTTTTTTAAAAAAAAAAAAAAAAAAAAGGTAAAAGAAAGGTAACCCTAATGGCTAGTATGGCGTGCTGCAAATATCTCTGAGATTTATGGTGGCCCCAAAGCTCAGGTTAGCAGGCAGCCCAGGTGCCTGGTTAATGAGTAGACAGCCTGGTCCTATGTCTGGGTGCTGTGCCTGGTGTGAGGGGCTCCTGCTCCCTCCTGCCAGGTGCCGTCGTGTTCCCTCCTGCCAGGTGTCGCTACCAAGCTTCCAATTTAATAATGCCTGTGTTTTCTAGAATTGTTTGTGCTGCCTTTGCTAATTGGAGATCTTCTCCTCTTGGGGAATAAATATGTGTGTGTTTCATATTGTTACCTTTCAAATGCCCTCTCTCACCTAAATGGAGGTTACTCACTGTTTTATTTATGGCTTTCCCCTTTGTGAGTCTCTCTTGCACTTCATTCCATAACGTTAGTCTCCTTCTATACCTCTCATAGGCACACATTAAAAAATGGTTGAGCGACTGAATCACATCGTGTTGCACAGTTGTGACTGGGTGACATGCCAAGGAGGTTATTTAGTGACTAATTTCAAAGGGGAGGAGAAATTGCAGGCTTGTCATGTGGAAAAGTACTTCAGTCTATTGAAGCGGCATTACTTAGATGACCGGGTGAAGCAAGATGGCCTGTCCCTGTTGTGAGCAGAGGGAACAAGGAACATTTTCACTGTTTAAAAGCCTTTTCCCAGAAGGTGTGGATGTATAAAATATTGTACTGTAGACTGAGGATTTAGATTCAAGGCTGGAAACAAAAAGTGCTTTATTAGAAGAAGTGGAACCAAATGTTCATCTTACTGCTGTAGCCATACAGGTGATTTCCTTAAGTAACAGTAAGTGGTTTTAATTATTTCAGAGCAAAAATTGTCATTATCAGAGATAATGTTATTTCTCTGTAGGTAACAGTGTTGGCTAGGAGTATAATAAGACTGCTACTGGTTTTAATTGTTGAAACAAATACACAGGGTAGCATCAGGACAGCTGAGAAATAATGCCTGATGGAGTAGACTGTAGGATTTGATCTGAAACTCTCTTCTCTGCTTGTTTGTGAGATCCATCTTCAGCATGCACGTTGACTTAGAGGTAAGGTGAAGCAATCAACCATTATTTTTGATATTACCATTACATTTGTTTTGTGGTTAGCTTAGAGTTTTACAGATCTGTTTTACATTCTGTAAAAAGTGAAACAGGTATTCTTTGTTTTCCCCATGGGAGCTTTAGGTTACGGTATGAATTAAGTTTATATGTAGTCAGGGATATAAAAGGACATACTGAGACGTGTAAAATACCTCAAGGTAAAACATTTGGATAGCTGTAGGTACTGGGTTCATACACAAGATTTAGGTATAAAGTAAGGGACAGTAATGTTAAGAATGTGTTTGATGCTCTATCATATGGAAAGGGAAATAATGCAGCGACTGAGCTGTGCTTAATTCAAGCCAGTGTATGTGTAGCTAAAATATCATACCCTAAAATTTCTTTTCTTGAGGGTAAAATAGTGTTTGTGCCATACCCCTTGCACACCTGCACAACAGGTAGAAAGGCATGGGGATGGGATGCCATGGTGACATCAAGCAGTATTGTGAAGACACTTGCCGAGAGTTCACTCAGGAGAAGAATGACTGGTGAAAGAAGTCTATGAACATAGAAACTGGAAGAGTGGCTCATCCTCAGAAACACCTTATTGTGACTGATTGCAGCATTGTTGAAAGAAAGCCACATAGAATTAATGACATTGATGCCATATCTCTGTATATGTCCCGTAAAGTATTTTGTTCAGGTGTAGTCACTAGGACCAGAAAATCACAGTTTCATAGATGTTCTGAGTTTTAAGCTCAACTCTTTTTGCACCATAATACAGAGATTTTACAGCTGGACATATACCAAAACTGTGCAAAATAAGCTAAAGAACTGAAACCTAGATGTGTGCTAAGAATGGGAAGTTAATTATAATAAATGCTGAGATTTCTCAGGGAGTTCTGCAACTCTTTATTTGGAAAATTATCCAGAAAAAAGACAATGGAAATATATGGGGTGTGTTGAGAACATAGCTGAGTCTCAGAGTTCCCCATTCATGGCAAGATTGAGCATTTGAAATCAGTTTTATTTTGGAATTACCAGTATGTGGTTCCCATAATGACAAACTATAGTGAAAAGTGGCAGCTCCTAGAGCCAGGTAGTGTGGGACCAGACTTCGCTGAAGCCAGGGCTCCAAGCTTAGCCTAGGTTGGCTGTTTCATGGTCTGAAGCGTCTTTGGGGCATCAGAGGGCCCATCCTTAGCCAAAATTGCCAACTAACCTCATCTGAAAGCACTGCTGAGGAGCAATAGACATTGAAACTTCTGCCTGTCTTACTCCTTGGTCTAGATAGTCATTGCAGAACTGTAGTACTCAACTCTGCTGAAGAGAACATGGAAGAGCTGGAGTCCCTACCCCCTGGCAATCTCTGACCAAGTTATCCCAGGTCTATGAATTGGAAAGCCAAAACTCTAGAGCAGCAATGTCTGATAAGAATCCATGTTGATATTTGACTGAAATCTGCTGGGTGGGGCGTAGATTCCAACCTACTTCTGTTTTACTGACATTTTTACCAAATGTTTCAGCACTTTTAAATAAATATTTTCTCATGAAAGTATTTTTCAATGGAAAGTTCCTAACCAGAAAAAGCTAAACATGATGCTAGTGTGCTTTCAGTTTGTAGGTATGCCATTGGGCAGCTGGAGGAACCCACAGCTGCAGCTAGCATGTTTTTTTTCTCTAATGACCCAACAGAATGGAGAAATTAACGGGAATTAAAAGACATAAAAAGAAAAGGCAAGGAGAAACAAGTGTGACAAACTCTCAGTGATGTCTGATAGCAAGAGGATTTGGCTTTAGAGAGATAGTCATGGGACATGTACTTAAAAGTGTAATTTTCAAACTGTTTACCATTTCTGTAGTTTTCAAATGCACTATGTCATATTGTAAATTATATTATTTTAGAAATATCAGAACTCTATGTGACTTTTTTTTGCAAAAGCTGATTTGTGCTTTCAGCTATGCAAACCCAACCTTAGTGAAAGACCAGCCATGACAGATGTGATATAATATTGGGCAACTAATGATTAAACTGAGGGTTTTGGACAGCTGGTACAGTAAGGCTGTCAATTTTCTATTGTGAGAGAAGAAGAAACAAATGGAATGTATTGTTATTGGGTTTGGGTTCCCTTAGGTAAACCTGTCCTGATTAACACAGTGAAGGACTGTGTCGCTTTTTAGATGATTTTCTTCTAGTCAGCAATTTCCTTATAGTGACCTTGAAATTGTCTGTATTGCTATGAATTTATCAGGTTTATATCAGTATTTAGTGTTTATCTAGCTTTTGCATCAAAGTTTTTCCAAATTCCTGATAAAATTCTTTGCAAGCATCCTCAGTTTTCTGTTGGGTGAGCCACCTTTATGATCATAGGTGAAATTTCCTCAGGGAAATAAAGGGTGCTGACAGGAAAGTAAGAAAAGTAATAGCTTCACATGCCTGAGAGGTGATTAATGGTGTCTGCTGGGAAATCCAGGGTGTCTCCAAGACGGTGCAGGGATGAAGACCATTAAAGGAACATGCTCCATCTAGGTATTTTGGCAGGCTGAAATCCCTGGGGCAAAGCCAGTTGTGGTGCTTTCTGTCGACGTAGGCAAGGCTTGGGAGAGCAATGGGAAGGGCTGCCAAGTCAGAAACCCTTGCCTGCTATTCTCTTTGCCTGTGTTTTGCTTCGAGATGTTAGCAGATAACGCTGTGAGTCAGGGCACACCTCTGGTATCCAGCGGCCTGGTGAGGTGAAGGGTTGGTGTGGTGCCGATGAATCAGTGGTAGCACAGTGCTACCTGGCATTGCCCCGGTGTGCGGGCGGGCACAGCTCCCTGTGCCCTGTCCCGTGTGTGCTGCAGGTACAAACAGCCAGCCCAAGAGACAGAAGCAGGGATGATTTCTTCATCGTGAGAGGCCCACCTTGGGACAGACTGCAAGAGTGACCTAAGAGGCGGGACAGCTATGAGAGATTTGGAATAAAGATCAGCACAGTGTTGTATTAGCTCTGATGGAGGACAAACCAGACTGGGGTGTACTGCAGAAAACACCAGCTGTCAAACCACTGAATGGCATCTTGCCCTTTGCAATCCATAAGGCTTATGATACCAAAACTGTGTCCTTCTTTCAGGGGAACTGAGCTATTCAAGGGACCAGGAGCTGCAGCAAGCTCTGTGTTCTGCTGTATGCAGGGATACCGGGTCTGCCTAGGCTTTATGGGAACTACCAGGAGCAAAGGGAACTCTTTGTAAAGTCATCTGTTTGGGCAAATGGAAAGCTGGTTTGCTACCTTTCTGCATATAATCATATCTAAAATATAGCACGTTGCTGAGTACGCAAACTAATTTTGAAATAAAAAACATATCTGGTTTTATATGGTGTTCACTCTTCAGTGTATGTCCAATGCCTCTATTGTTCTGTTTAAAAAAAATACAAATCTGTATCTTACAAACTATGAAGTGTTGTTAGACTGACCAGAAAGTTCCTCAGGAGCTGCTTAAATGTAGTGTGATCTTTTTTGCTACAGAGAGGTTCTCACTGATGCCTCTCCCCTCTAGCGTTTTATACAGAACTCGTACTAACCATTCGCCATGTTTTAACCTCAAGGACTGACAAACAAGTTTCTATTTCAAGGATGTAAAGGCTACAGGGAACAAGAACAAGGAAATGAATGTGTTGAAGAAAACCACACCCTCAGGCAAATATATTACATAGCTGCAGTTGAAAAGCACATGATCCTATGCCTACATTAAAAAATCATCTTCCTTTTGCCCTCAAACCAATTGGCTGTGACATCACCTGGTGTTTACAGGCTCAGATAAGCCTAATATCCTCTTTCTCTGTCCTGAGTCATGCAACATAAGTCTAAGAACATGTGGCTCAAGGCAGCCTACATATTGCAGTACATGTGGGACAGGAAGAAATAAAACAGTACAGAAAGTGAGGTATATGCAGGAGGGAGTAGTGTGCCTTGAATATCACACAGAAGATATATAGATGAGAGAAGCATGAAGAGACCATCATATTAATTTGTGAAGTTGCCATTAGAAAAGAATCTGGAGATTTTGGAGAAGAGAGAAAAGTGGAAAGAGAGAAAATGCTGACCAGGTGGCAGGAGATGCTGTAAGGCAGCCAGTGCGGCTGCCAGGTGCCAAGCCCTGCCCAGCCCGCATGCCCCAGTCCTCTGGCCCTGGGCACCCCCAGACTCCATGGCTCCAGCTACTCTCCCCTTCTACACACTCCACCCAGGGGCTGAGTCACATCCTAAAATAGAAAGGGAACTTTTCAGGAAGGGGCTGTCTGCACAAACTTTGTGCGCTCCTAGCCCAGTGGAGTCTTGATTCAGGCTGTGCACTACATGGGCTGTATTAGAGCAAAGCAAGAGTAGATAGCATTGGAACCATCAGTACTCAGACACGGGGTGTTGAGTAATAGCTGAGCTATGTATTTGAGCTCCACATTTCCATCCTAAAGTATGGGAATATGTTAAGGTGGAAAATAGGAATTTTTCTTTGACAGATTTCTTTGACTCATGAGGAATGTATGAGTATATACAGGAATATAAGATACAGAAGCTAGGGGATATAAAATCTATTGCTTTCAAAGCTTCCCGTGGAAATTTTCTATACAAGGAAATATCAGAATTTTCCTCTCATTGCAACCCAGTATCCCAGTGCCTCTGGTTTGTGTGCCAGATACCATTGTATCTGTTGCAGTTTTAGCTGAAGTAACCAAGCAGGATGTGATATAGCCTGTATGGTGGAGGCCGAGGAGGTCTTCCTTCCTCCGTTCTCTTCTCTCAGTGCAGGATATCTATTGCTGCCTGTCTGGAGGTGTGATCCCAAAGCAGCTCAGAGCCAGGAGGAGTCTTTTTGTTTTGTTGGCACAACCCAGCTCGGTGTGCCGCAGTGTTTCTTCAAGCCAGATGAAGAGCTCTGTCGAATGGTCTTGTTCAATGTCTTCATCAACGACCTTGATGAGGGGATAGTGTCCACCCTCAGCAAGTTTGCTGATGACACAAAGCTGGGGGGAGTGGCTGACATGCCAGAAGGCTGTGCTGCCATTCAGCAAGACCT
The DNA here is from genome assembly GCA_013396635.1 of Penelope pileata. Classification (NCBI taxonomy): domain Eukaryota; kingdom Metazoa; phylum Chordata; class Aves; order Galliformes; family Cracidae; genus Penelope; species Penelope pileata. Next base: position 776,958 of record WBMW01004897.1, read on the forward strand.
GGACAGGCTGGAGAGATGGGCAGAGAGGAACCTGATGAGGTTCAACAAAAGCAAGTGTAGAGTCTTGCACCTGGGGAGGAATAACCGCATGCACCAGTACAGGCTGGGGGATGACCTGCTGGAGAGGAGCTCTACAGAGAGGGACCTGGGGGTCCTGGTAGATGACAGGTTGGCCATGAGCCAGCAGTGTGCCCTGGTGGCTAAGAAGGCCAATGGGATCCTAGGGTGCATTAAAAAGAGTATTGCCAGCAGGTCGAGGGAGGTGATCCTTCCCCTCTACTCTGCCCTGGTCAGGCCTCAGCTGGAGTACTGTATCCAGTTCTGGGCTCCCCTGTATAAGAAAGACAGGGACCTCCTGGAAAGAGTCCAGCGGAGGGCCACAAAGATGATAAAGGGCCTGGAGCATCTCCCCTATGAGGAGAGGCTCAGTAAGCTGGGTCTGTTCAGCCTGGAGAAAAGAAGGCTGAGAGGGGACCTGATCCATGTTTATAAGTATCTTAGTTGCGGGAGGCAAATGGAGGTGGGGAACCTCTTTTCGGTGGTCAGTGGGGACAGGACAAGGGGCAGTGGCCTTAAGCTGGAGCACAGGAAGTTCCGCACCAACATGCAGAAGAACTTCTTCACAGTGCGGGTGACGGAGCACTGGAACAGGCTGCCCAGGGAGGTTGTGGAGTCTCCTTCCCTGGAGATATTCAAGACCCGCCTGGACGCCTACCTGTGCAACCTGCAGTAGGGAACCTGCTCTGGCAGGGGGGTTGGCCTCGATGATCTCTCGAGGTCCCTTCCAACCCCTGCAATTCTGTGATTCTGCGATTCTGTGAATGTCCACTGATAATTTTATTACTACTGTTTTGCTACATTTTATTTTAAATTCCAGACTTAGTAATTCTCTGTGCAAGTGAAAAAAAAGCTATCCCATGTTCCCCTTTGACCAGATAACATTTGTGGCCCATCCCAGCTTGTTCCTTTGTTCTGTTGCACTTATTATTGCTTCTGCCACGATCAGGTTATCTCCTTTCTTCTTTCTGATATCTGATTCTGCAGTCTTTTGATCTCTGGCCCTGGGGAACGTCATTTGTAATTCCCAAGTGCGGAGCCTACTGCGATGAGAGCAGCTATTGTTTATGTACCGCCATCGCAATTCCCTTACCAGCGGAAAAACCTGTGGTGGGGCAGGATTAGAAAGAATATAATTTCTTGCTTCATCAGCCATGGATCACTATTACTGCAATGAACCCAGTCACATTGGCAAAGCAGGGAGTGAGAGGAGGGGAAAATGGTGAAGATTTCAGATCAGCGGCTTCCACTGCACACACAGGAGCATGTGCTGTGTAACTTTAGGAATCCCTTGGAAATGATGGAGAGGGAAGCTGAAATTGCCAGCACAAATTTTAGAAACTTTATTTTTTTTCTGATGTATTTGTGGAATCCTGCTGACTTTCTGGTCTCCCTGTTTATCCACCTGACCTGAACAGCACCAGAGCAAGCACATGATGCTTGCTAGAGGGAGAATTTCTCCGGTGTGCGCCATTGGCAATGTTCAGTCACCTAGAGAGGTCATTGCTGGGCAGAGTGCAACGCTGCAGTCTCAGAAGCACATGTATTCACTGCAGGTTTTTGCCATGGCCTTAGTTAACAAAGCGCTAATGTGTTGGTAAGGAAGTTTTTCCTTTTCCTTGTTTGCTCAGTCCTTACTGCTGACAGTTACTGTTGCTGATTACAAAACTATAGTAAAATATTTGGTGGCTCTCTGAGCACGTTCTGTATGCATTTTCCTGAGCTCTGTTATATTTGGTCGTGGTGCAGGAACCTTTGGCACATGTTTTAGGACCATATTCCTGCAACCTGCGTGTCAGTAAATGTTTGTGCATGTTGTTGTCCTCCTACGCTTTGTGTATCGTTTGCATAATAAAGGCCACAACACAGTATTAGCAGAAGGCCAAATCCTGCACTGAAGCAAATGGACAATTAGTTTATTATTCATTTTTTCATATCTAAGGAGTTCAGATTTATTTGTGATGCCAAAGCACCAGCATTTTCTTCCTGGTATGCAGTCAATGAACTCTAGTGTCTGTGTTTGATCATTAAACTGTTTCAGTCTGTACCAGCTACATATACCTAGAGCATCTGGTACTAAAATTCCTGATTTCAGCTTGGGTATCTGATTAGGATAATATGGTATTTCCATGAGCAAATGTATTTTTAAAACTCTCATATTCCTTAAATGTGCAGCCCATTTTATTGCTGTCTAGAGGTTGTTATCTTTGGGCACTGAGGTCCCAAGATGTTTTATTTATGCAGATGACGAATTATTTGGTCCTGAAGGTAGTTTTTATTTCTGTGGATGTAGAGGTTGTCGCAACTCATGTCATGTTTCGCTCATTCGGTAATTTTTCATCCTGCATGTTTTTCCTTTCATTTCCAGATGCAGAGGGAAATTGCCTATTCGGGCCGAGATGGCCCAAGCACTTCCCGCCCCGGATCTGCCACACACCCCTCCCACGCGATGCCCAGCTCTCCGCCCTCCACCCCTGTGCCCCACTCCATGCCTCCCTCTCCGTCCAGGATCCCGTACGGGGGGGGACGGCCCATGGGTGTGCCGGGCAACGCCACCATCCCCAGGGACCGGCTCTCCAGTGTGCCAGCGTCACGCTCCATATCGCCCAGCCCAAGCGCCATTTTGGAGAGGCGGGATGTGAAGCCAGACGAGGACATGAGTAACAAAAACTTGGCCCTGATCCGAAATGAAGGTCTATATGGGGATCCCTACTTGTTTCATGAGGGGAGGATGAGCGTGGCCGCACCCCACAGCGGACACCCCCTTGATGTCCCCGATCACATTGTAGCTTACCATCGCAGTGCCATGAGGTCATCAAGCACTTACTGTAGCCCCTCAATGCAGCCTGAAATGCTGGAGCAGTCCTTGTACAGACAAAAGCCACGAAAGTACCCGGAGAGCCACTTGCCCACACTCAGCTCTAAAACGCCTCCCGCCTCGCCCCACCGGATGGCTGACATGCGCATGGTCGATATCCACCCTCACCATGGCACACACGTCCCCCCCCATGCCATGCAGCCCGACAGGGCCTCTCCCAGCCGCCAGTCCTTCAAAAAGGAGCCGGGACTGCCCGTTTTTGTGGACACCAAAGTGCGGAGTGCCCTCGGCCACCCAGGCATGGCAGAGGCCGTGCCGTCTCCCGTTGACAAACAGCCTTTTGGCTATGGGTCACCTACAATGCCCAAGGACAAGGAGACAAGGTAAGGCAGAGCTGGACATTAATTAATGCAAATGAGAAATGCTCCTAATGTGCGCTTCTTGTGTTGGCGTGCACCCAGGGGACGGTGTGATGTGTAGGAGGCTGCTGCGCTGGGCTGCAGTGTTTATTAGCTGTCTGTCAAGGTAGTGAGTAATTTGGAGGAAATGCGACACCACCCATTATTAATCTGAAAGTATTGTCAGCCCATGATGAATCCCTCGTTATTTTCATTTGTGCAAATTTCAGTCATTGGAAAAAATATAATAAAATAAAATGATTAACTAGGATTTTTCTTTCCAGGCAACCAGATCATGTTACAAGAACAAATGATGTTCTGTTCCTGCTAATAAGGGAATATATTTCACCCCCGTTACGAATGACACTCTGATATTACAATTTTGGTTCTTTATGGAGTAGAGTTTTTCTCATCTAGTGTTAGGAAATTGGAAGAATTTATCATTACTGTCTTATCTCCTGTAAAACATGAATTTGCATAAAAATAGGACAGTTGTTTATAATAATATTCCTCGAGGGAAAACTGCTGAGAAGAGCAAGTCTGTCCCAGGGAAGAAACTGAAACAAGAATGCTGTTCCCAGTGATTTTTTCCAGCATCGCAAATAGTTGGTGACCTGACTGTTGTTAACTTTTCTGCACTGACAGTGATGATGATCACTCCTGTCTCTTAAGGACCAGGTTTACACAATGGTCTGTAAAGGCTTCTGCTGCCATAGACCCTGCCCTAGGAGAGAAAAATCATTAAGCTGCCTGTCCGTTGTTGTGTGTTTATATGAGTTGCTCTAATCTCTAGCATATTGTTTGTGCTGTTAACTTTTATAGAGCTCTTTAGGGAAGTGAAGATGAATAGCTGGAAAATGCTGAGCTCACAAAGGCCAAAGGTAACTACTGACTGCCTTCACCACTGGGGATATACAGAGCTTCGTATGGCCCCAAAGTTCTCTTCCATCTGAGCAACTTGATGAACAATTAGTTGCCTCTGACCACGCTAGGCAGAAAGAAGAACGTATTGTGAGGTCCCTTGCTGGGGAGAAAATGGAGAATGGAGGAAAATCAACTGTCCTCAAAAAATTATGTGCTACATGCTGATAGCAGCTTGGTAGTTACATTGACACAAGGGGTTATTAGAGTCTAGAGTCAGTGAAACCTCATTTGTATTTATTATTTTCAAGAAAAAAGATCCATGTACTTGAAATATCATTTCAAGCATCCAGTATGACAATTAGGAAATAATTTGCACTACATTTTCCATTTCTAATCCAAGAGATCAGATCAAAAATTTTACTAGATTCATGTCAGAGGGCTGAAAATGAGGGAGCACACCAACAACTTCCCAGTCTGTGCTGCTTTCTCTCTCTTCTCTGAGCGTCTCATCTGTTCACTCTGGTGCGCAGGCTCTGTATTTGCAAATATGCAGATAGTTCTGCAGCTGCTTAACGGCAGCATTGTACCAGAAGTTTTAGTTCTGGCACCAAGATATATTTACAGTGATGAAAATAGCATTTGCATAATTACATTTCCAAATAAACACATGACCTTAAAATTCAGCATGGGGTGTATTAGCCACACAGCACTGAAAAAAATCATTCTGAAAATGTCTCTTAGATTGTGGGGTTTTTTTTAACCTTGAGAAATGGTGACTTTTTAAAAACTAATTCCAAACACTAAAAGCAATTAATGCAAACTGTTGTGTTTTCTAACCACTGCAATATCAAGAATGGTGTTGTGCTCAGCCAACATGCATACAGACGGTGTCAGGTGTGGGGTAGCAGCAGAAAGGCAGTTTTGTTTATCTGTTAGCCTTACCAATACTGAAGAGGGAGGTCCTTTGCATTTGTGCACTGTGATGAGAGCCTCACTCACTCAGCTCTGCAGACAGCCAGGAGTAGGCTGAGGCCCCTGTGAGCATCCAACCCATCATCTCAGCACAGTTACTCCTTCAGTCACTAGTGAAGTGTCCTGAAAAGAAAGAAAACACCTCTTGTACTTTCTCTTTTGAGAAATTACCCTGAAGTAGTGCTATCATGACCTCAGGGACAGCACATAGCTAAGGCAGAGTATAAGGCAGAGAAAAGATTAAAATGAATACTGATAATGCCAGAAGTTTAACTACATCTCTCTTCCTAAATTAATTATCCTTCAGTTTTTCCAGTCAGTGGCTGAAGTGGGGTATCTACGTACTTCATCAGAATATCTTGGGTACTTAGAGCAGATCAGGCTTCTCACTGAGCATATCCTGGTTTTGTTAAATAGGCCTGTTACCTTTGGGATGTTAACTGCAGCAGATTTGAATCTACCAAAGATGAAAAAGATGAAAACTACATAATATCTCCTTTCTCTTCTATTTGGAGTTTAATTTTGCATTGCGGTTGCCAGTCTTGTCGAGCCTGTTATTGAAGTCAGAGTTGAGGGGGATTTAATTGCTTCATATAATTCTTTTTCTTAATCTGTTTTACCTCAGGTATTTTCAAGGTAGCTAATTCTGTCATATAAGGAACTGAATAAATTCTCAGAGTAATTCATTTACTAGAGGACTCTTATATAAAGGACTTTTAAAACAGTGAGAAGGTGTTTGTGGAGATTTCAAAAATGAAAATATTATTAATATTCATATACACAAAAATTTTAGAAGTTATAGCAGGTTGCAGCAGTTCATCTTTGTGGAGTCATTGTCCCTTAGATATCAGGTTCACAGGAAGAATGAGTAAATTTTTGTGAGTGAGCATAAGTTGTTTAACAGTGATTTGCCATCATTTTTTGGATGGCCCATTTATGTAGCTTATGGTGGACTATTCTGGAAGTTACCACAGGCAAAGCAGATGTTTAAATGTTGTCAAATTGGAAAAGAAGCTGTTTAACCAAAAGTGCATTGAGTTAAATGCCATTTAACTTACATTCCTTGCATTTAAAACACATTATGTTGCAAAATTCTGGATTATTTCACGATTGGTGCTGAATATCCACATAATAAATGAAACTACTCACTAAAATGCAGTCCCAAAAATAGCAAGAAAGCTCTATACATTTTTTTCATCCAAAAGGAGTACTATACTCTGTTTCTTTTCTGCCTGAACACAACTTTTGTCCTCTTCTCTTTATGCCACATTAGTGAAAAAATATGATGTTAAAACATGGTTCACTAAACAAAAATGTGATCATATTCACCACTTATGGCTTGCAGTTAGAGACTAAAGTGTAACAGCCACATTTAGGTTATTGTATATTGTTCTCATCATAAAAGCACTTTATTGTTTGATACACTGAAGTATGAGTGGACACTGCTATGCATCAGGAAAATATGGTTGTACTCTGTAAAGCCATGGACAATGAGAGGCAAGAAAGGTGGATTTTGCAGATATACTCTCTCTGACAGTGCTATGCTATTGCCACTCCAAAAGTCAGGCAGTGATTGGATTGCTGTCTAGGGCTGCAGATAACCACAGAAATGTGTGCTTACTGCACCCATTATAGACGTATGTTCTAGTGTTTGAAATCTGGAAGATTTCATAAAAATGTCTTGGCAGTTGGGAGCAGTGTGACTTTTCCAGAGGTCCAGGATTACATCTTCCTGTGTGAAAAAAGAACCTATCAAAAAAGACAGGTGACCAACACAGATGGAGGAAAAGTAAACTGCACTTTGGCTTCCTTCTGTTGGAGGAACTATTTGGAGGGAATATGAAATGCAGGGACTTGAATAAGAGTTGTCAGATAGTATCAAAGCTGGTAGCACTTCGTAGTTTGCCTTTCCACTGTAGATTCAAGCTGCAAAAAGTTTGAATTTAACCTTGTTCTCAGATAACTGAAACAGTCACCTGTGCTTAGTTTTTCCCTTGGGAAGAGAGAAGAATACAGAAGAGCTCTGCTGTTGTCTGCCTCACACCCTTCCTGGAGATCACTGTTTTGGGTTGAATTTGAGATGAGGTCTGACTGTGCCACTTTCACTTGCTGCTAGGGAAGCCATTGGAAAAGGCAACCTACTCCTGTTCCTTTTTCAGCGAAGCAAAAAGTTTCTAAAGAAATTTTTATCTTGTAGGGTGATGAAAGAAATGTATTGTTGCCTGTCTCTGACCTTCTTTTTATTACCATGCATACTTTACTTGCTGTTTAGCTATAAAATATGAAGCCACTAGAAATCCTTCTCCAGGACAGTGTGCTAATTAGTTTGTGGTGTCAGGCTTGGTATTTGTATGTCTGTTATGTTTGATCACTGCACTGCCTAGGGTAGGATAGGAACGCGAGCGAAGTTACACTGCCCAGTTCTAGTTTGTGTCTATACAGAGCATCTTCTCAGTGTTGTGAATAATAAAAATGTCCCCAGGAAAGGGAAGAAACATGCAAGTCATGCTTAAATAGCAGCACAGTGAGAAGTGGGTACCAATTTAACAATATGCTGTACCCTCCCAGTTAGCTGCAGTAGACGGAATGACGTGAAACCTCAGTGAAGCTGTAGTGGAGAAGACAAGTGATGAAACCTGATGTCTCAGTGCACAGAGCCTAGAGAGGCAAGGGTTTGTTTTGCTTCTGCTGAATTTGGAGAGTGAGATGCCGAGGCAGGGCCTGATTGCCTGGGCGTAGCTAAGGCTATGAAACTGGCTGCTGGGGAGAAGAGGGCTGGTGTGAGGGGCTTGCGCCTGCTTTGCTGGCAGAGGTCTGTTTGTGAAAAGCCAAAGCCAAGTCTGACCAAGAGGCCAGCTGGGGCTAGGAGTCACTCTGACCTTGTCCCTTCCTTTCCTCCTCCACCACACCATATCCGACTCTCCCAGCATTCACTTGAAAACAATGTGAAACAATGCCTTTAGTACTCAGGCCGATAAAACAGCCAGTTCTTTCCTAAGTGCTGTAGAAGAGACCCTCCCTGCTCTTCCTGGGTGGTGGAGAGATGCAGATTTATCTGGGAAATTAATTTGGGAACAGAGCTGGGCTTCTTCCTTTGCATACTCGCAGAGCTGGCAAAGAAGCACCAGCAAAGAGGTTTTTTCTGCCTGCCCCTCTCACCTGGTGCTCCACATCCTGTCCTGCCCTATACACTGAGATCGTGGCCTACCCCATCCATGGGGACTTTGGCCTATCTCATCCTTGAGGACCACAGCCTGCCCCATCCATGGCAACTTTGGCCTATCCTATCCACAGGGACACTGGCCTGCCCCATTCACTGGGACCCTGGCCTGCCCAGTGCAAGAGGTACTGAATAGCAGCAGTAGGCTGTTCTCCCCACCTTTCCTCTCCTGGAGCACAGTGAGTAGTAGATAATATAAAATTGAGAGCCAAGTAATCTCCAACTGTCACCACAGTGCCAGCATCCCACAGCACAAGCTGAGGTGAAGGTTCATTCTCTCCCTCTGAAACCTTTAGCTTTGTTGGGCTGCTGCAGTGCCAGGAGCCTCGATGGCTCCAGCTCTTCCCAGGGGAGCTGGGGTGGCTGTGGTGCCCATCACTGCTTCTCCACAGCCACCCAGTGGGCAGCAGGACCGGGCCACCAGCGCTCCAGCCACCTCAGCCCAGCAAGGTCTTGCCACCGGGCCAGCCATGCCCTTCCCTGCCTCTGCCTTCAGTCAGACCGCCAGGTCTCTGAAAATCAGTTTGTTTTATTTAATGTCTGAAAGGTGCCTCCTTTCAGACACCTGTTTTTGAAATGTTTGGTGCTAATGGCTGTAACGAGCCTTGGTATTACAGTGAAATGATTAGGGGAAAAATCCTGCATTGCGTTTAACGGAGCAACTCCAGAGCACGTGTAGATTCTTCACATTCTTAATGCTTTTACCATATGAAAAGTAATGTACTCTGTGCAATTGATTCCAGTGTTTCATTCATTTTTCATCGTCTCCTATCTCTGGAACATCCTTCTCCCTCTTAAAAACATATTTTCCTAGATTTCATGGCAAAGGACAAGATCGGCTTTGTGTTGCCATAATCTTATTTGAAGCAGAAAATTGTTTCCAGATTATCAAATGTGGGATGGAAAAAACATATTTATAAATTGGTAAAGCAGATAGACTTCCAGTTGAGTTTAGTTCCAGGAAGGGTTTGTGATGATTATCTGGGAAAAAAAAATGTTTTCATTATTAAGTGTGAAAAATGCTGCATTAAAATTTGTTAGAATATATTTATCCCAGGCTTTTTGTACTTGTCTCTGTTCCAAAGGTTACCGTAGCCTGAACCAGTTTCTTATTTTAAATCTTACAACAGTGGAAATTCTGTAACGTATTTTTTGGTTTGAAAGGAATTAGGTCGATTCACTAGTCTTCTCACCACCGCTCAAAATACCTTTCAACACGAAGACAGAAAAGTAAGGAGCGCACACTCTATTCAACCGCAGTAAGAACTCATCTGCTAGCTGGGGACCGCCTGAGCGTGCTCTCGGTCCCTCCTTGTGTCTGTTAGCATCTCATTAGTTGCTTTGCTGTCCTGTTTTCTCAACGTCTGGGTGTCTTGGAGCGTCTCCCAGCTATGATATCTGCGTGCTATCCCAGAAAACGTGTATTTCATTCATGAAGTGTGAATGAAATAATGAGCCTGGATAACCTAGCTGGCTAATGAGCTGGGCTGGTTTGTCACTGTATCATTTCAGCTTGCCTTTACCTTCTATTGATACCTACATTGGAGTTTGTGTGGCCCTATCAATTGGCATTGTTGCTTTGACCACCAGGCTGCATACAGAGATTGGAGGGGGGGGGGGAGTGGCTCTGCTGCTCCTGTGTGCCTGGAGCAGCGCAGCAGTGATGGATGGCCCCTGTGCCAGGCTGCGTCTGGGGCTGCACGTGCCATCTCTGACCATGTGGTCTGCTTCTGTCCCGTCTTCTTTCATGAGCCATTGCTGCTGGTCTTCTTGCTTTCTGAGAAGTGTTGTTCTCAGCCATCTTCCGAAATCACAGCCCGCTGTTAGTGATTGCTTTTGTGTGTTTCCCTAGTCACATAACTGCTGGCATAGAGGGACACATTTTCAGGTCCCGTCTGATGTTCCATGCTCATGTGTCCGCATTGTGATGCGCCATTGACACAGTGGCATGTGAAAGTAGGTGCCTGTGTGAGCAGAAGGCTGTTACGGAGCCTACCGAGGAAGTCACCAGGTACCTGACCAGTGTGTGCGTTCATGTAAATGGTGTGCAGAGACAAACACGCGAGCGTTAGCCTCCTTATCCATAAAATGTCGTTGTTGTTGCTTAGTGGCCTTTCATGCCTCACGGAAAACACTGAGTATACCTCTTACAGTTCTTCTTCCTCTCTTTTCTTCTGATTTTTAGGAATTTCTGAGGATATGTGCGTGAAAGCAAATCTGTTTTGATGTCATTGTGCTGCACAGCGTGTGTTGGGTGTGCTCTGCCTGCTCTGTCGCACTGCTGTCCTTTGCAGAGCAGACAGTTGTGATGTCAGGTGCAAAGGATTTGGGCTGGGAAGTTGTCAGCTTGAGCAGATTAAATGTTTCACAGATAAAAATACTGGTTTGGAGAAATTAAAAATAGTAACAAGAAGTCTAAAGTTTTTAATCCTGAAATCTCATACTCAGGCAAAACTATTGGCCCAGTGGAGGCAAAAAGAGAGAAAAAAATTGTAATGCTGAAAAGAATAATTTTCACTCATTCCAAGAGGCATTAATTGATTGTTTTAGGTGCCTTTTTTTGTGCAATCACTAGAAGTTTATTATCTGGGTTGCTGTTCTGTTTTTTAACTCTGCAGATGTATTTTTTTATTGTCTGTTAGCATGCAGAAGCTGTCCAACCCAAGATGTTGTGGTAAGCTGCTGTACCAAGGTATATGCAAACTGATACCTGTGAGCCTTTGCACAACTCTGTAGTGTCTTTCCAATCCTATGGTAATCATTCACCTAGAAAAACAAGTTTGAAAGCAAATATATCTGGCTTTAACAAACGGTTCTCTTGTCTTACAGAGAGAGGATACAAGCCATGGAGAAACAGATTGCCAGTTTAACTGGTCTTGTTCAGTCTGCGCTTTTTAAAGGGCCAAATACAAGTAATAGCAAAGATGCTTCTAGGTAAAAAAAGAATTCATTAAATCTGTTTCTCTCTAATGATTTTAGTAATCAATCAACAGAAATAGTATTTGAATGTAATAGTAAGAAAACGCTGAAAGATCAATCATTTTAAAGTATTTCTATCATCCCTGTGAGAATGATAGGCAGAGAGGAAAATTAGGCCAAAGAATAAATGGAGATTAACTGCATTACTCTTCTTTGTGTTAAAAAAGAATTAATGTAGCTACATCTCTGTGCTTTCTGCTGCTTATATACCATTCCTTGCTTAACTTGTATTACAAACTGATTTAAAAAAAAATGAACTCACAAGCTACTGGTGATTTAGATTAAAAATGTATGTGCTAAACAAGGCCATTTAATTTGCTGATGAAAAGCTTCACCACTGTTTTATTGTTAGTAAGCTGAATTTATGATTTTTCTTTTTATTACTCAGTGAGAAGATGATGTTGAAAATTGTGTCCAACAAAAGCAACACTGATGCTACAGGTAAGATAATTCATTTTTAATGTACAAATTATTCCAGTATGCAAATAGCTCTGACTTTACTAGCATCCTAGCTTATAGAAATGTCATCTTTACTTCAGTTTTGTTAGCTGTACTGTCAGATGTGCAGTTTAAATTCAGGATATGGAAGTCAATCGCATCTTTGTTAAGAGATGAATTTTGGACAGATTGAGGTGGAATGATTGTCACAACTGCAGCGAATGGTTTAAATAAGATACAGTTTCTGCATGTGGTGATTTTTCTAGTGATTCATCTCACCTATAGTGTACGTCTGTCACTAAGCCCAGATGTGTGTAGATTGGTGTAGAAGGCTAAATATTTCATTCCTGTTTTGGTCACCTAAACTTTTCTGTAAGGTTATCTTGCCAGTAGGATGCTATGGGTGTGATTATCACTAAGGAATTCAGCAGTCAGCAAGATAGCACTTTCCCTAACGAAGCTATATTGATCTGTTACTAATTATTAGGTGCTCCTCAATTGTTCTGAGCAAGCATCAATTATGATGAAACCAGCAAGAGCTGGCCTTACTTTAGCTTCCCGCTGGGAGAGTTACTCAGTGTTTAAAGGGCAGACTTCATGCCGTTGTGAAAGAAGATCTCCATGTGATGTGAGCTCTTTGTCTATGGGTTGTTGTTCTAGATGTCTGCAGGGCGGGTGGGTGTGTTTATATGATTCCTCTTCACCCTTTGTCATGCACCAAATGCAAATAAAAGCAGTTCCCTACTTCCTGGTAAGGCTGTTCCCACAGGGTGGTCTCTGCTGCGGCAGGTAGTGAGCCACACACATTTATTAGCAAATCTATTATGCTCTTAACTAGCCTTTCTGCTGGAGCTGTTAGTTCAAGTTCAGGATTCCTGTTTATCTGGAATTGCAGTATGTCCTAACCAACAGAAGTCAAATCAGACCTGGAAACTGTCAAACGTGCAAGAGAGAGCAAGCTAAAGTCCTGTTGCTGGAGCTTTGCTCCCAAACCATTCTCTGGTCCTGTTCCAACTCTTGCCTTCCTGCTGGCCCCTGGCTGGGGAGAGCAGTACTTCGGGTTGTGAAGAAATAAGTTGTAATTTATCAATTTGAGGCAATGTATTGAAAAATCCTTCATTTTTCAAAACAGCTGCAAAATGCTCTTAGACTTTTTTCTATTTCATTGTCATTATTCACTGAGAGTTTTTAGTATTTCCTACGTGTATAGGACTCATATCATGCCTATAAAACAACCTACAAAACAATCAAAATATGCAGATACATGGTCTTGTGTTCCTCTTTGCATTGTTTGGCTTTCAGCTGTCCCTGTGCTTGTACAAATTCAGAGAAATACTTCACAACGGGTGCTGAGCTAGATGTCCTGATCTAAGTGGGCCATGCTTTCAGTAGGAGTTTGAACCAGGTGGCCTCCAAAGGTTCTGTTTCAGCCTTCTCTTTTTCAGGTGTGCAACTGGGAATGAATGCACTCTCAACAAAATGAGAAATGGAATACTATTCACTGGAAAAACTACCCCACATAAAGTAAAAGTAGTGATTCTTTGGTCTGTAGGTCATACCCAGCCCAACATGGGTCAGCATGGTTCATCCGACCATGCTGTCATTCCCAAAGACTCTTCATTCACTGCTCTGTCATATGACTAGAAACGTGTCCATGAAACAACAAAACTACATCTAATAAATGGATGTCCTAGCATTGGAAGCGGGAGTGGCCAGTTTAATTTACTGTCAAAACACGAGATCAGCATCTGTCAGGTACTGACAGAGGCACTGACTTTATCACACAGCCATGCCCCTACCCATCGTGTGAGTAAGGATGCTACCATTTCACAACCAGAGGTTTGGAACTAGATAATCTTTTATGTCCCTTCCAACTCAAGCCCTTCTGTGAGTCTGTGATTACAGTTGTGTAATATGTGTCCTGATCACTTAGGAAGGCGGTGGGTCTGGCCATGTGGCCATGCAAGGATCCGTATCGGCACTGCAGAGTGTAGTTGTAACTCCAGCATCTGCATCCCTAAACCCTGTCCTTCAGTCATGACTCAGCCACAGAAAAATCAGAAAATTAAACTGTAGCATGTAAGGGGAAACAAGGTGTATTGCTGACCACAATATGCTACTGCTTTGGCACTGTCGCCCATATCAGCTAATACTGAGGACAGCTATCCTATATAATAAAATATTCTACATTTGTACATGCTTTTGAAATTACACATAACAAGATCTAACAAGTCTTTGCTCACATGAAAGACACAGGCAGTCTGTCAAAATATCCAGAATGCCCTGCAGAACGTTTCTCGTTCAAGTAAATATGCTTGGGTTTAAACTGGCCTGCAGCATCCAGAAGCACTTTTGCAGGCCCCCTTTTTGTTCTCCAATTCACTCCAATCTTTATTAGCCATTATGCAGTCGACTCTCTAAGTATACAATTCCACTTGACAGCTGCATACTGAGATATCAGTTTTAGCAATTTCAAGGAATATTTGCAAGAAAAAGTGGTATAAAATGTTGATTGAGCAGTCCTTTCTAGAGCAGTGGTAAGCAGAAATGTGAATTGCTTCCCATCCTGAACAATGAAACATCTGTGCAGGATAAAATTGGTTCATCAATGTTGAACCAACATTGTATTTTATAGTATGTGTTCCAGTGATGGGAGATGTTCATGCAAAAATAGAGAACTAGCTCACTTGGGAAGGGAAACAAACCAAATTTTCTAAATCCTAGATACTTCTATATGCCTAGGTTGTGAATACTCCGTTTGGTATTTTGTATAAATTAAATTGTTGTATTTAATGTGTTTTTGCTTTGCCAGTCTGTAGCATTCTTTAGCCTCAAATATGAGAGCCTAAACAAAAATGCTTTTCCACTGGGGAAAATGAGCCTGTAATAAATACTGGACTGTCTGCATTCTTATGTTTTATTGCTTTAGGCTCAATTTTTTTGCAAGGGGTGGGTTCAAAGAGCAGTAACCTCCCACAGTCTAGCTATGTCTCTCCTACTCATGCTCAGATAAATCTCATGACTGAATCCTTATAGCATTCTTCAGTTCTTCAGAAGTGAATGGCATCAAGGCACTCTTCATTTTGGAACAGCCCAATAGCATGTGACTCAGAAAACAAGCATTACTTGAAAGATTGTCTGTAAGATTACTAACAAATATGCTAGGAGATGCTCACCTACTCTCTTTTCTGCCATTTTTTATTCACTAAATAGTGAGAATGATAGATAAAATGCTGGATTAGTTGATTGTTTACATCAATTATACCCCAGATTGCAAAACAAAACCAAACAAAACCAATAGTTCTTTTCCATTTGCTGCCTTGTTGGAAGAGCAGGAAGGAGATTTCAGTAGTTCCTGAAAACGTTTCAGGAGCTTTTCTTTCTGTGCTAACACCTCTGGTACAAATTAAGAGAGGGAGATGAGCAGGGAGCAGTATTACCCATGTAGTGCTCAGATTTGATTCCTCTTTCTTTGTGACCTGTGCTTGCCAGACAATTTCTTGTCTTCTGTGCATATCTATTTGCATTTTTCATATGCACAGCTCTTCTTGTAATGATCTTTGAATTTCAGAAGTTGTCCATATCTCACATTCGAAGATAGATTATGACTGTCTTTGAACTCAGTCAGCATTTGCAGGTGTGCCATGATGCTGAATTCATTCTGGATCAGCAAGGTAAAGTTGCACACAGATAGCTGTAGAACATTCTGTTCTTTTAAGGACGCTTTGGTGTCTGACCATTGCGTCTTGTTAATGATGGAGTTGCAACCTTAACATTGCATTTGTCTGTTTGTTTAGTGGATTCTAGCTGGCTGATAAGGGGTCTGAGTAACTGTCACGTCTCCCCACATTATGTTTTGCCTCTTTAATGAGGAGATGAGTAATTTGGGAAGAAACACTTATTGATGTCTTCTGATGGTCTTTTTCTCTAACCTGCTCTTAGCATTTTCAAAAGAAAAAGAAATTCTGGAAAATGTAAGGAGAGTGGTGTCAGTAGGATAGCAAAGGTCAGGTGTCAGGGAGTGGCAGCTCTGTTCCTTGCCTTCCTGAGCCTGGGCAGGTAGCAAACCTTTCCCTTTTCTGCACCACAGTTCCGTACTGCTTTCAAAATGGAGATAACTGGCAGCTTAGCTCATTAAGCTTAGCTCTTTCTTTGTAAAAGAAGTTAACTTTTGTTTTTAGTCCAGAATGTTAGGGAATTTTGGAGGTTTTTTGCTTTCAGGCTTCCTTACCTAGCTCCAGCAGAGGCTTTTTTAAAGAGCTATGCAAGCCAATGCTGTTTCTTTCCCTTTAGTCCATCTGGCCGTACATCTAATCACAAAGCTACAGCCTGGGCCTACTTCCAAAAGAGAGCTATACTCCCTAGACGAAGCAGTCCCTCATTCAACTGTCCTTTTATTCCTTTTTGATGAAAATATGAATCTCAGAGAAATCAACTGCTGATCCTTACTGCGCTCCTGTGCTCACTGGTTGTATGTTTTTGCATTTCACCCCCTCAGGAGTCCCTCGTGCTCCCTGGGCTCTGAGCACGGCCTGCAGCAGCAACGTGGTGGTAGCTGAGGTGCCTCATGGTGAGAAGAGGTGACTGGGGTAGCAGAGGAGGAGGAGGGCTGGTTTGTAGAGAGTGGGAGACATTTATTGTTTACAGAAGCAATTCACAGTCCGTCTACACTAGAAGGAAAGCAGGCACCCCATCCTGTGAAAGTATGTGAATTGACCGGGGTCCAACATGCGGGGAGAGACAGAGGGGACTGATTCATGCCTTGGCTGCATAACCACGGGGCTGGGGGCTGAGGTTTTGGAGCTTTTTCTTGAGGCAAAAAATAGCAGAAAGGTAGATGTGCTTTCAAAAATAGTTCAGATTTGTGGCTAGGGATCAAAACACTTGGAAGGTTATCCACATTTTTCAGACTCTCTGGTGGTTTCTGTCTGTGGGGTTTATGAACGAAATACCCTTTTCTTTAAAAAACGCAAAAAGCAGTGTGTATGAGAGGGAGGTACATACTCGACTGTAGGAAAAAATGCAGTGTACAGTCAAGTACAGACAGTCAAGTATTGGCATATATTAGACTGAAGCATGGAGTGGGTACAAAATGGCAGTGAACAAGCACTGCTTATTTCTTGAGGATTGCTTTCTGTTAAGCAGCTCTTTGAAAGTCAAGAAAGCACCGAATCATACAGGAGTATGGCAGAAATGTGCAGCAGCTTGCTCAGCACTGAGATGAAGAGTGTCATTGTTGAAGCACCGAGGAGATCTGGCTGGAGCGTGTTTAGGTAGGGTATAGCGTTACATGGGCCAGCACCAGGCTAGAACAGCTTTTTGTTTGAGCATGTCTCTGGAAACCTGTGGCGTGGCACGCTGTATACAACACGGGTGCAGCCAGAGGGGCCTGTGCTTCTTCTGATGGGAATTGCAAATGTAGGTAAGGCAAGAAACATGATTCTTCAGAAACTGTTTAGCCCATTTTTAAATAAAAACAGCCTGGCTTAAATTCCGTCCTTCAAAAATGCCTCCGCTCAGATGAATTCTGAGGTATCCACATGTTGGCAAAGGAATAACAATTTGTTGTTATACTGAGCTGTACCCACTCAAGCATATTTGGAAATTTTGCTAGTTGACTAGACTGCTAGGGATGGGTGGGTGGAGGTAAGACCTGCCACTCGTGGGTTCGTACTCATTCCAGCCCTTCCACGCACTGAAAAATCACCTCTGACAGGCAAAGGAAAGTTCACAACACTACTTAAACTTGATTTCACTGAACTTGGTAGAGTGCGTGCTTGTGGGAATAAATGATGACCAAAGTCACTGTGCACATCCATTGATCAGTTATTTCCAGTTTTCTCAGATGTTTGATTTTAATCATAGAGAAAGAAAGTGAAAGGGGGATGATGGCGCAGTGCAGTGGTTTGGGGAGCTGCAGCCATGCTGTCGTGTGAGCTTGAGGGACAGGGTGGATCTGACACCATGATCAGAAAGCTCTGCAGTGCTACGTGGTGCAGGGTGTAGAGCACATCCTACTGACAGTCTGTCATTTTGCCTGTTGACTGTGAGGAGGGGAAGGGACACATTAGTAAGACAGTTTGAAGAATATGGGTGTTTAAGTGTGAATTGCCAGAAGACAGCTGTAACATGACTACTAGCTGATGATCTGGGATTTGATTGTACCTCGTAAATAAAGCTTCTCCCCAGGTACCTGAGACTGAAAAGAACAAGCTCGGTATTGATATTGTGTAGAAGAACAGCATGACTTAATGAGGAAAGTCTTGTGATGACTCGGCTCGCTTGTTTTATGCTGTATTCCCTTGTAAACGCAGTGCCGAATAAATTAATGACTATCTAAAGGGGAGTAGTTGGCTGCAGCCAGGCTGGAGAGCAGTTCTCTGCCACACCATTATTTCATTTCTCTTCTCTTGGTTTTATACCTTTGCTGTTGGAGACGACTTTAGAAATAATGCAATCATTCTTTAAGCAACAGAGCACGATTCTCTATAGAAACCTTTTCCCCACACTTGGCAGTTTGACTGAATCTCTTTCCAGTGATAATTAATCACAGTTCAGGAGTCCTGTGAATTTGCATCAACTTGTTCCCAGATGGCTCCTGAGAAGACAATCCCAAAGCTACTTGCAGCACCAATTGAATTTGCTGCTGTTTTGTGTAATCTGCAGTTATAGCTAGTTTTCCTATCTCTACTACATGTGGTAGGAAGCAGTCTTGTGGTAATGCAGTGCTCTGATATGGCTGAGGTTCCAGCACAGATCCACTCAGATATTCTGCAGTCTCTCCTCAAAGTTGTAGTGAATGGTGAGATGGCAGTCCCCTCATTCACAACTGTAATTTTCTTCTCTCGTCCATCTGTGTGAAATGCATGTGGATTCTGTGTGGAGAGAAAGGACCGTGTTTGTGCCTTCTCTGCTGGTGAGCTCAACCTGTGCTGCTGCTTTCTTGCAGGCACTGCAAACTTATCTGGAGGGAAGAACGCGTTGGCGACGGTGGAGTCAGCTATCATCCATCACCCTGCTGGAGCGTCATCGATGCAAGTCAGCCTGCATGGCATGAAGCGCAACGTGTCGGATCTGCGGCTGCAGCTGCATCAGATGAAGCAGCTACAGGTATGATTAGCTGGGGAATGCTGGGAAGGTGGATTCTCAGTAAATCCCTTTCTTCTTCTTTCTTTCTCTCTCCCTCCCTTAGTACGTAAGTGATTTGAAGTAGGAGAATTTTATAGAAGAGGAGAGCCCCAAGTAGCACAGACACAAAAGCATATACTGCTCCAGCATATGCCACTTGAATAGTCCTAGGGGTATGAGAAGTAGCTCAGTTTAAGTACTGCTGCTCAGTTATAGAGAAATAACTTCATTTCTAGCTTTGTTGAATGACTCTAGACATTAAAGTGGCAATTATATGATAATAATATCAAGTTGTGATTACAGTTTGGACCCTGCTATGCTGTGTGCTGCATAAACATGTCAGAAGAGCCATGTTCCTGTTCCATACTGTTTATAGTTGAGACAGTTTTTAAGTTTCTGAATAAACAACTTTGATGTAAGGAAAGCCAAATGTAGCTGAGGATCAGTAGATCTATGCATTAAGCCAGAGTCTGAGTCCTGTATTTACAAAATCCAGAAAAATAGCCAACTCAAGCAGCCAGGGAAAGGATGATTTCAAAAGTTACTGGAAAGGTTTGTTGTGCCCTACTTAAATTCACATTTTGCCAGTGCCTTTCTAACACACATCAGGACTTCAGAACCTGCAAGAAATAATAATAACAATTAAGAGTTAACCGAAGTGATCTGTTGACATACAGAATTGTGCTACCGACGTAAGTATATGCTGCTCACCTCAAACACTGTGAAAATAAGTATATGCAGCTGTACAGTCTTCAGCCCTTCACTTAATTGGAAGCTGAAAAGCACTGTGTGTTGTCTCAGAAGTTGTAAGAAGAGCTAAAGCAATTTCTTGTAAGACAAAGTGGACAGCAGGGAAAACTTCAATACTCTGCCAGTCCTCCTTGTCTGGAAAATGACATCAGATGTTTGGTATTGTAGGGCTGCAGCTACTGCTGTTAGTACTAGGGAGGTTTGGAATATGGGAACAGTGCTGTGTCAATTTCCTTTGATTTGCTAATTAATTTTAGAGCAGAATAATAATAATAATATGAATCAGAGTTCAGAGCACATTTTGCCTTCACTTTCTTAACTAAAGGAAATTGAATTATGAACCAGCAACAGGGCAGGGGAGTAAAAAAATGGAAGTAAACATCAGGGTAAAGAAAATGTGGCCAAGACTGAAGGTGCTGTAACAAGGCCCTGTGCTCAGCTTGCTGGTAATAAAGAGATGGCGGAAGGTGTCTGGAGCGAACAGTTGAGTCCAGGAGGTTACCTCAGCCTGTGATACAGCTCCCATGCTTTTACTTTTCCAGTAAAGCTGACTGCCTTGGGGTCTCTGCCCTGGTACGTTATGTGTAAGTGGGTATTCTTGCAATTTTGTGCTGCAGACCACTGTAGCCCCCCTGACCTTCCACAACATCGTATGCCAAGTGCAACTCCTGGCAAACCCCTGTGATCTGGCCACCAATTGTGCTTGGTATGTGGTTTTGCAAAATGGGATGGAGGCTGCGAGTACTGCCCTGGATACAGCACATGTACCATTCTCACAGAGCCTGCCTGCCAAGGGGGTGACATTTCCCCAGCTGCAGCTTGTCTCCGTGGCCCTGCCCAGGGCAATATCCTCTCTTTTGATCAGATGTACCATTAGGGCACACAAGAGTGAAGCAGCTTGTACCATCACTGCCAATTAAGTCTAGAGAAGGGGAACAAAGGGCATATCCAGAATGGGCTCATTACATCTGTCTGACTTCCCTTATTCCAGAACTGATAGCAAATGAGTGTGTTGTGCCATTAGGGTATGTTCAAATTTGTGACAGTTGGATGGACGAACCTGTAGCTTAAGGGAAACTTGGGTTTCTTTCATATAAATTCCATTCATGAGAGTGAGGTTGTTGTCATGATTTTCCTGAATGAGTGGAGGTATTTTGAAATAGAGTTCACAGCTTGTAGGGCAACATGTGGAATAGGTAGTTTTAAACTAAAGAGTACTGAAATATCACACTTCTGATGGGAAAAAAAATTGTACTCCGTTTTTTGTAACATAGTATTTTTCTGTTTTTCCAGGTTATGTGCATAATGTTTGTCAGTACTTCATATTTTTCAGTTTCACTGTTTCTCCTTGGATTGTCAGTTAGTTTGTTTCTGTTGGTGTGAAATTTTCATACAGTGACAGACTAAAAGAAACACTTCCATAGGGCTGGAAAAGATGATTGCACAGGCAGAAAAGTTGGCAGGAGAGCTAAGAAACAAGAACAGGACATAAAACTATATTTAATACTGTCTCTGGTTCAGTTTTGAATTGATGATATCATTGTAAGTTTTTACTCACTTGCTTTATAGAATCAGAGGAACACATGATGGAAAAGACCCGTTCATTCATGTAGGCTTTGTCTGTTCTGGCAAAATCCTCTTGTTAAAACATTTCCAGCAGGAATTGATCCAGATGAATTGATTCGCACACCAGTTGAGTGTGTATGTCAGTAGATGCAACCAAATGGTTTAACTGTTTCAGTCTATGGTTGGATTTTAACCAGAGATTCTTGAAACAATGACATTTGCATCATGGCAGTTGTAAGAGGTTAGATGCCTTCTTGCTAGTCCACTGCCATCTTCTTTAAGCACTTTGATTTTCAGAGATGCTCAAGGAAGCTTAGTTTCATGATGCCATGGTGTCTTCCTGACAGAGATGGGCTATACCCCAGCCTGTGTTCTGTGTGTATTTGTTTTTGGTAAGACTGGAACACGGTGAGTACAGTGGAGTAGTTTACTCTGCATTCCTAGGTAACAACAACCCTTAGTGACAGGTTTGAAATGAGCCTTTAGAGTACATGTTCATGGTATATTATCATTAGCTTATTTGTACGCTAAAATGTTACATCTGTTCCTGCCTTTCTTTAATTGAACACATTTTAAGGGGAAGCAGTTAGATCTGATGAAGGTTCAGCATTAGGAACGTGTATGCATGCACGCTTTTCCCTCAGTAAATTTATTATTTGCAGGGAAACGAGTGCTGCCAAAAGGATAGAAAATGTAATAATAACGCTGTCATAAATGGTACATTATACTCAAATAGTCTCACAAGTGTAACTTTGAATTAGAAATTCAATTATATGTTGAACTGCATTATAGAATTGGTGACACTAGATTTAATCTATGTATGGTAACAAACTTGAGGAATTAAATAATTAGATTCTACAGAGATCCTGAGATGCAGGCAGTCAGTCCTTGTTTGTGGATGTGCACTGTAGTATTTGGGAGGTGGGTGGCCCAGGAGCCTCTCCCATCAGGGCCTCACTTGCTTCTACTGGAGAGGGCATGCTTGTCTCCTGTTGTCAATTCATAAGGCTATGAATAGCAAGGCTATGACTTGATAGATTGTTTTCCAGTTACCTGTCTCAAGAATAATAATTGGTTTCAAGTGAGCTGCACTGGTTATCAGGTTATTTTCAAAGCTGGGGTACTTGTGAGAGAGCAGTGATAGATAATGGCTGGAGCATTTAGCGGTGACAGGAAAGCCTGCACTGCATTTCCTTACCTTTGGGCATTTGGCTTTGGAATTTGAACACTGTTTTAACAAAGTTTATTTTTAAGTGTGAATTGTTTATTTGGCTTATTTTCAGGCAAACTTGAAATACAAAAGGTTTTACTCCACAGAATCAGAGTAACTCTGGCAGATCCATAAAATGTCTTCCACTTGAGCTGCTCAAGTAACTGGCAGAGATGCTCTGAGGGATGCAAGAGGGATGCACGTAGCCAGGGAGTCTCAGATCTGGTACGTGCTGGCAGAAGAAAGCTAGAAATCATAGAATCATAGAATCCTTAGAGTTGGAAATTGAAGTTCAGTTCCAGATTGTGAAGGGAAATATGCGGTAGTGGCCGGAGACTGCCTCCTCATCCTCACTCACAGCTCTTCCCCTCTACTTCTGTTCACTCTGCCTTATCTTGTCCTTTGATTAGTGGCTCAGCCCTGCTTAAACCCTTGGCTGCTGGTTTTCCTTGTTTCCTTCTTTTCTCTCCCTGCACTTTTCCCACCCCCTTCTCATCTTCTGTCCCGGTTCTCCAGGCAACCAAGGTTTCTCCAAGAAACCCAGGTTTGCCAGAACTAGCTGGGTGCTCAGTGAGTTTCCATAGGACTGGCAAAAACATCTCTTTGACACCAAAATGAGTCGTTTTCCAAACTTCATGAGCTCACTCCACACCCTAAGGTTAAGAGGTCCTGAACATACCAGTGTTTTGAAATATTGATGAGCTATATTTTTGTTCCCTAATCCTGTTATCAGAAATGGATGAGCTTTTATAGAATGGATTAAACTTTTTAATGCTATTCAAGAACTGCATAAATTGAAGGGACAAAAACCTTAGCTGTAGGTGTCACTATAATAAATACACAACCTTGTGAAAAACATAATAAGCATGCTTACTATTG
This sequence comes from Penelope pileata, assembly GCA_013396635.1. Lineage (NCBI taxonomy): Eukaryota > Metazoa > Chordata > Aves > Galliformes > Cracidae > Penelope > Penelope pileata. The sequence goes on from WBMW01004897.1 coordinate 800,237, forward strand.
TACGCACACACACACAAGCACACAAACCCCATTTTGGTGTCCTGGGAGTCACAGAGCTGAGGAACTTGGAGAACTGAAATTCTGGACGCCTGAAGCTGAAGTCCTGCTCTGGGCCATTTCCCTGACGACAGATAAGTTGTTTCGCATTTCCTTGTCAGATTTCCTCGCTTTTTAGTGAGCTGTAAATAAACTGTGTGACTGAAGAGTTACATGCTCATTCCCTCATTTATTCATTCATTTATGTTTTCCTTCCTGCAAATATGACACAATGAAAGTGATGTGTGTCTCATATAGCTGTGCTGGTCTCACTACACGAGGTTTTAATTTATCAAATCCAAATGTTAATCCTGAGGTAGGGAAAAATACACTTGCGCTGTCTTCAAAAGAACCCGTTCTAGTTTAAAGCAGCTGACAGTGTATATAAACCTGTGCTGTTTCAAATGTTTTCCAGCTTTGCTTTTCCCCTTACTGCTTACACTTATCTTAATCTGAGTTTTGAACTAACACCTCCTGCTTGTCACAGTCCAGACCCCCCTGAACACTCCGTGAAGTGTTACCCTCCCTCTCATCACAGTTGTGCCCTTGGAGAAGGCAGAGTCAGGCACAATAACTGAAGAGTCAGGAGGAAAGAATTGAGTTTGCTATTCTAATTCCTGTACTGATTGGAAAGAACAACCTGACAAAGGCTTTTGTTCCTCTGATGCCCAAGAATTCTCTTAAATCAACTTCAAAAGAAGTCTTATCGCCTTACACTGTCTTGTATGTAACCCATTTTTGTGATTCTTCCTGTTAGGCAGTATTTTTACTTTTTATGTTTGACTGTTAAGTCTGGATGTTTAGAAGGCAGTTGCTGGTTTGATTGTTAGCTTTAAAAATGGAATTTAGTGTCCCAAGGTGTTTTTGAAAATCTTACAGTGTGAGATTGCTGCTAGGCTGACAGAGTTGTGTTCTTTTTGACTGTAACCTGAAGTTGTGACTAGATGGAACCCTACTTACCACTTTGTGCAAACTTGTGATTTACATAAGACTAAAGCAGGTTTTACTTGTGTGAGTGTGGTGTATAGCTGCACTAGGGCTACCCATATAGTACAGTCTGTTTTCTTAGCTGTGCTTTGTTCTGAAAACTTAATATTAAAAAAAAAAAAAAAAAGTTTTAGGTACTTAACATGAGGCTAAGAATGTACAAATAGTAGTTCTCTTTAGAAAGCAGGTGTGAATGGCCAGCTTCCAGAAAAAATGCCATATTTTAAAGAGTTGTTTTGGTGGCTGAGGGAGATTTTTTATTTCACAGATGAGTATGCCTATCTCCAAATTACACTGGATGACAAATTCTTCCTCTGCCACTTGAGAGAGTGACATATTCCGTTCTGAGAATGACAGTGCATTCCAGCTTTTGACGACGTGTGTGGCTGTCCACTAGGCACGTATAGGCCGTGCAATGCATAAGAATAAGAGAGATGCACAAAGTGGAAGTCAGGCTTCCGGCATTCTCATGAGGCGTGATTAATACTTGGTTCATGCTGGACTGAGCATTATAAAGAGGCTCAATCCCTGCAGAAGTTATGCACTAAAGGTGATGTATGGAATCCAACATCTTTTGTTCATCAGCTGATGACTAGAAGTTAGATAAACACATTAGAAGTTAAGCAAACGTGGGCCTTTCTCACCTTCAACAACTCCTGATGAAATAATGTCTATAGATAAAAAGGGAAAGAAGGTAAAAAGTCACTCTAGCTGTAGAGCTATGTTTATCCCAACCTGTCTCTGAGTTCTGCAATGTATTCTGTTGCCAGGGATATCAGTCAAGCAGGAAAAATTGAAGTTGATTTCTTTTGTGCAACAGCTGCAGAACCAGGAGATGCTGAGGGCAATGGTGAAGAAAGCAGAGCTGGAAATCAATGGCAAAATGTTTGAAACAGTGAAGAGGCTTGAAGATCCTGTGCAGCGACAGCGCAACCTGGTGGAACAAGAAAGGCAGAAATACCTCAACGAGGAAGAAAAGATTGTAAAGAAATTATGGTGGGTTGAGAAAACTCTTAGAATTTGTTGCTTTTGACTGGCTTTTTTTTTTTTTTTTTTTTTTTTTTTTTTTATATATTTTTTTTTATTTTTTTTTTNGTCCATAAATATTATCTTCTACTATTGTCTTCAGTGAAACTGCACCTGTGCATGCTCTTTTAGCTCTTTCCTAGTATTCATATTGGCTGTAGAACTGTGTCTGTGTTTGTACAAATCATTGGCCCCTAATTTGAGTCCTGCTTAGCACAGCCCACTGGGCAAGTTCCACCAGTATGAAGAGTTTCAGCTGCTTCAGCAGTCCCCATAAGTAAACAGATGACTGTAAGGAACAAGGCCACCTCCGTCTTCAGAAATTCTCCCCCTATCCTAGCTTTCCTCTTCAGCTTTACATATAGCATTTTAGGGAAGCAGAGAGGAATTTCATTAAGAACAAATGGATGTAATGAGATTAGCTTTCACAGCCTGGCTGAGGCAGGAAGAAACCTCTGGGTGCATCTGGTCCCACCCCTGCTCAAGCAGGGCCACCCAGAGCAGGGTGTCCAGGCCCATGTCCGGGCGGCTTTGGAAGATCTCCAAGGAGGAGACCCCACCACACCTCTGGTCAACCTGTGCCAGGGCTCGGTCACCCGCACAGTAGAGAAGGGCTTCAGTTTGTGTCCATTGCCTCTTGTCCTGATGCTAGCACCATGAAAAGCACTCTCTCTTTAGGTATTTATGTACACTGATAAAATCCCCCTTGAGCCTTCTCTTCTGCAGACTGAGAAGTCCCAGCTCTCTCAGTCTTTTCTCATAGGAGAGACACTCCAATCCCTTCATCATCTTTGTTGTCCTTTGTTAGAATCTTCCCAGAACGTCCATGTCTGTATTGTACTGGGAGGGGGCAGAACTGGACACAGCACTCCAGATGCAGCATCACCAATGCTAAGTAGAGGGGAAGGATCGCCTCTCTTGACTGCTGGCAACATTTTGCCTAATGCAGCCAAGAACACCATTAGCTTTCTTTGCAGCAAGGGCATGTGGCCAGCTCATGTTCAACTTCATGTCCAGCAGGACCTTCAGGTCCTTTGTCTGCCAGGCTACTCTACAGCTGGGTGACCCAGCATGTCCTGGTGCCAGAGATTGTTCCTTCCCAGGTGCAGGACATCACCCTTCCTCTTCTTGAACTTCATCAGCTTTTTGTGCACACATTTCTCCAGCCTGTCCAGGTCCCTCTGGATGGCATCGTAACCTTCTGGCGTACTAGTTGCTCCTCACAGCTTTGTGTCATCTGTAAACTTTCTGAGGGTACACTCTGCCCCACCATCCAGATCATAAATGAAGAAGTTAAATAGGACTGGACACTGTGTTGACCTCTGGTGCATACCACTAGTTACTGATATCCCACTAGACTTTGCATGACTGGTAACCACCCTCTCTCTGAGCTTTAAGTACAAAAGGAAGATTTCAATAGTAAGTGCTTCAGCTATTGCCTGGGAGAGATGGGGGAAGCTCTTAAATAGGATACTGAAGTTTAATTGCAAACAGCAGTGCCAGTGTCCCTCTGAGACTTAATCTCAGAGTAAGACTTACTCACCGTAATTTCCATACACTAAACTGCAGTTAAAAAGTAGGGTTTTTTCCCCGTGTGTAAAGGATTTTTGTAAGACTTTTTTCCCCTAAAATTCTGGCCTATCAAGACTGGTGGGATCCAGTTGTTTGTTTCAGTCCATGTTGAGAGTCAGTAGGAGACAAGATGAGGCTGAAATCAATAAACAGTTTAGCTAGTTCTAACACTCACGTTTGTAGAATGCTGTGTAAATGATTATTTTTCATTACTGCATTTAGTTCACACCAGAGGAATTGCTCCATAATGCAGAGAAGCTTTATAGTCTGCTTTTCATTGGAAATGAAATGACTGAGGAGCCATAGGAGTACAGTTATTGACTGCTGAGGAAAGTAAATCTTTCCTGTCGATCAATGTTTTGTCAGTTGAATAAGATTTGTAAGAAAAACGGTGCATCTGTAAAGACAAAGTAGAGTGTTTCTGGAGGAGTATATGTTTTCTGTAAAGAAAAGTTGTGTGCAGCAATAGTCCATGTTGATGTATATAATCTGCTCAGTAGGTTTGTAGTCTTAACATTGTGTTGTAGTCCCAAGTAATTAATCTCCTGTTCATCACTTTGTTCACGTGTCTCATTGCCTAGTTTCTAGATTGTTTGCTCTCTGTGAGCAGAACCATTTGTGTGATAGCTGGTCATAGCATTGCCTCATAAAATGGCTTCTAAGTAAGGTCAAGTGCAGTGATGTTAGTTGTTACAGCTATTCATTTAGGAGAGCACTTTGATTGCAATATGGCTCTGTTTTATCAGTGTTTACAGAGTTTCTGCTGCTTCTGTGCTACTTTGGCTCAGTTATCAAAGGGCAGCATCCTCAGGAAGCAAGTGCTTATTATGCTATGCCAATTTACTTTGCAGCTAAGAAACATTCAATGAGAAGGTATCATTCATTTGCTAATGTTACAGGAAAGTCTTAAATCATTCATAGGATTTAAATGTTAGTTCAACCTTTTTAGAGATACGTTGGAAACAAATATTAAATCATAACATTGTTTTTCCTTCGTTTGCCCAATGAAATTTCTTCGTCGTGAATTTGCTTACTTGCAGAATAGAGCTCAAGAGAAAAAGCACATCCGATAACAATGCTATAAGTTCAACAGCAGATAGCTGTTGATAATGAAGAACACACATCACAAAATTACATATCAAATGTCGCTGACAGTGTTCAGAAAAAGGTTAACGTTCCATATAGGCACTTTCCATTAAGCTGATCCCAGTGCAGATGTATAAACAAATGCAAAGCAACGGGGCAAAAAAAATTTACCATTTCTTAGTCTTTCAGATTTTGCTCTCTTGACCTTTTCTGCGTCGTAGAACTAAATCAGTAGATTGGGTTCCTGCAAGATGGAGTTTAAGCAATTCTTATGGAATTGCATTTAGTATGCTGTAGTATGAACTTCAGCTCCATCTAAAGAAATAAAAGGAAAGTTCTTTAGGTCTCCTAGATCTTAGCTTGAAAAGCTCTTATTTCTGCAATCCTGAAGACTAACATTGGGAAATTAAAAATAAAAATATTGGTTGTTTCATGTTGTAAACAGCAGAGATGTCAATGTATGTCTCAGAACAAGATTTCTGTTGAGCAGCTCTACATGAAGCCTACAGATGTGTGTACATGTGTGCCAGTTGTAGCGGGATTACAGTTGAGAGGTATCTAATTAAAGCCAAGGAACACTGACGAACATAGTGTTTGTACACACTCGTAACAGTGAAACATACGCTCAGAATTAATTGAACAGGTTTTTTACTATCAAGTCTTTTCAGCCAACATTAGAGATGTCATATATTATTCTATCTGGGTTGCAGATGCTATCTTTAAAATTTACCAGACCAAGGGCAAATTGTGACAACATGACATATTGCCTAATGAAGTATTTCTACAGTGAGGGACATATTACAGTCATTAGCAATTTATTATGTTGTAGCTTATTATAAGCACTTTAATAGACGGGTTTTTATAAGCATAGTATTTAAATTATAGCCATCTCTGCAGTAACTTACAATTTATGTTGCTGTTAAGAAGAGCATCAGACTTATTTATAAGAATAACCATGCTCAGATAGCCACTAGTAGCAGATGCTTGGAAAGAAATTTAAGAAAATGGCAACATGCTCAGAGTGCATCTCCTTGCTTTCAGTGACTTGTAGCTCAGAGATTTTTCAAGTCAGAGATGGTGTCTTCATATCCAAAAGCTCTGCAGGCATTGTTTACCTTTCATGAACTTATGCATTTTTTAGAATTAATGTACATTTTGTTGTGTTTAGTTTTCAAGTACAAGGAATTCGATAGAGTAATGAACCTCTTTTTATTTTTAAGATCTCCCATCTGACAATCAATTCTCAAACTCTTAAATTATGCAAGGCAGAATTTTCACTCTCTCCATGCTAGTCATGATGCTATAGACTCCCCACTCCCTTTCTCTGATCGTGTCTTTTCCAGCCTGCAAAGTCCTGGCCTGCTTAATTACTCCTCATGTAGAAGCTATTCTATACACTTAGTCATCCAGTTTTCTTTCTCTGTGCTCTTTCTAACTCTGCTATATACCTGTGAGAAGGAGATGGGAGAGAGGAGAGCCCTGCGCAGGACGTACCTGACATGGGCACGCCATGACTTCATGCAGTGGCCTGGGTATGGTCCCCCAGTCCTCATGTTCCACGTGGGCTTTCCATTACAAACCCATTGTCACACTTATGAGAGCTGATTATCAGTTCAATATTCATGATTGTGTATAAAAGCTTAGATTTTGGGAGGTTGTTGAGTTTTGTGTATGTGTGTTTGTTTGGTTTTTATTTTTCCTCTTCTTATGAGCATTGCATTACATTTATTAGGAGTGAATTGAATGTTTGGATTTTTTTCCTGGTCAGTTAGGTTCAGATGGTCCATCTGCAGCCCTCTGCAGTCAGCTTTCATTTTTGTTCCCCTACATAATTTAATATCTGTTGGAGATTTCTTGGCTATACTATTCATCCTCTTTTCTAAATCATATATAATATGTTGAAAAGCACTAGCCCTAGCACAGATCCCTGTGGAACTCACCAGCAAACTCCATTCACTAAGCTGTTCGTTGATCCCTTCCCTTTATTTCCAGTACTCTATCCACGAGAGAATTTCCCCTCTTGTCCCATGGCAACTTTTGTTTCTTAAAAGCTTTTACGTAGATACCTTGCTGAAAATATTCCAGTCTGTAGCTTGTCGCCATGCTTTTGCTATTTCCTTCGAAGGACCATCTGGATTTGTGAAACCTCTTTACACAAGTCACATTAACACAATATATTTATCCAGGGGTCTACTAATTCTTTACTGTTTATTCTTTATTATGGTATCTGTCAATCACACCAGTCTGGATGCCAGTCTCACCAGAGTTCAATTCCTTGGATTGCCCCACCTACTTTTTAATTATTTTTTTTTTAATCATCTATGACACTTTCCACTGCTCTGGTGCTGAAGCAATTTTATTCAAGAAGTTAGATGCGTAGCTTAAATAGTTCAACTGTTTCATCCTTGAGTTGCTTTTGAACTCCAGGGCAAATACCATCTGATCTGGGTGATTTGTTGCTATTCATTTTGCAGTATCAGTAGAGCAGGTTACAAAACAAACTGATGATCTGAGACAGATCCGCTGGTGCTTTTTTGCCTGAAGAAGGATCTCAGCACAACAGTTGGCCTCAACTCTTCTCTGTAAAATATAGGTGCAGAGAAATCATTTATCATCTATTAGCCTTCTGAAACTACATTAAGGTGATGTCTTGTTAATCGGGTGTGCACAATCAAATCCATAAAGCCAAGTTGTTTTCCCAGTTACAGAAAAGAAATACTGGAAACTGCTTCATCTGTTTAAATCTTTGGCTCCTGAGGAATGAAGTTTCTTTTCCCTTGTAGTTAGCAGCATGAGGCAGTGTAGTGTGGTGTCCCCTGAGCTATATCTGGATCAGTGTTCTTGTTTGATAGTATCACTGTATGGAATTAAAGGTTTTTTATGCATTTCTACTCAAAGAACAAAACAGGACAGTGTCTGCTAGCTGGAATTCTTTCCTTTATCCCGGTATTTCTGACAGTCATAAGCCTGCCAAAACATCCTAGCATTGTTCTGTTTGTTCATTCCTCTTCTTTCCACCTGTGAAAAAAGACAAGCTTCTGCCCTTGCCTTTTTTGATGCCTGTTGGATGTAGATGTCTGAGAAGCTGCTTTTCCAGTGCTAATCTACAGAGGGGGTGGGTTCACCTTATGATTCCCAAAGTAGTACTGGTATCAAGGATGGAGAAGATGCAGGACTGCAGGGCATCGTTTTGGAGGGCAGCAACCTTTGCATTGTAGTGAGTGATAGAGAGCTGATCTCTTTTTCCAGCTCCTTCGTAGTTTGTATCTGCACCCTTCTTTATTGCAAAGCAGACACAGGGACAGCAGATGCCTGCGTTATTGCAGCCTTTTCTGCTGGAAAAATACCCTGAGTAACGTTCCCTTGCTGCCATCGTGTGGTCCTTTCAGTTGTTTGCTGCAAATATGCTTGTCCTGGTAGAAATCCTGGCTCTCCCAGTCTTTCTCGAGGCAGAGTCTTTGGGAGAAGTGAGCTTAAAATGGGAAGAGCATCCCTTACCTCCTCTTACATTTGTGATCTGTTCAGAAGCAGCTTGTGATTCTTAATTCAAAATTGTTCCGTACTTTCTAAAGTTCTTAGTCTTCAGATTGAAATGAATTCTTCTCTGTGTGCATTTAATGTTCAGATTATTATCCTATTTCTGTTTCTCTGTGTATCAGAAGTACTGTTGTATTGTCATTTGTTGTTCTGTGTGACTGTTTCCACATTAATTACCTAAATGCAGAGTGGTGCTGCAGTGGTTTTTCTCCTGTTTATTCCATTTTTGTACACCTATTCCTCTCCTCCTGCTCCTCCTCTTGTCCCGCCCCTGTCCATTGAGCTGGTCTCAGTATAGGAAGTGGCCTGGCTGAAAATGAGTGTTTTTCTGCTGGATTGGCATGGCTGTGCTGGTATAAGGGAGATATGTGGAAATGCAACACTGGTGGAAGGCAGTCTTCCGACACCCCATTGCAGACAATCAGCAATAAAATCACCTTGCAAAGCTTCGACCTGAGTGGTTGTGAGAAATGATGTCCAAAATTAGGTTAAAATTGTACCAGATTGACAGCTTGGAGTTTGCTTTGCATTGTTTTCTAACATGCAATTAAACCACTTATCAGAATATTTGTTAGTAAATTTAGTATCTTCACAGAGGTGGATTTCTTTTAGAACAAATTTTCAAGAGATGGTTCTTTTGAGGTATGTGCATAGGCATTTGTTCTGGTTTTGTCTAGTTGCGCCCAATGCAATTCAGAGATGTGATTTTTTTTTGAGAGAGATTTTCTGTGTGGAAACTCCAGCTAAAGCAATCTAGTCTTAACCTCATGAGGAAAAGAAATGCTCCCCCCCTCCAAAAAAAATAAAGTTGATGTGTCTCAATGGTTGAACGATTGTGAAACTTTATGTGAAGCAAGGAAGAACTGGAAAAAGCATTGTGAAAGACGTTGAGGAAGCACCAGATGGAGCCTGAGGAAGCATGGGACATCCCTGATTGGAAAAAAATACACCTAAAGTGATTAATCAGTTAATTGAAATGGTGACCAAGAGCTGCACACGATGCACACTTGCTGTTGAATTCTGTTTATTTGTGGAAACGGGACACTGTAGCTTGTCTAACAGGAGCAGGCAGATAAACAGGCCTGCATCAAGGGACCATGAGTGCCAGTTTTTCGGTTGTCACTTCACTGTTGTGCATCCTTTGCATGTCATCAGCAGTGAAAAAATGCAAAGTGCAAACCAGTACTGGATGTCATGGCATAGCATGTATGTGCCCTTCTAGGATTTGCATCCACAGAGGGCTGGCTGTTGGCTATGTTTCACCACTCCGTCTGCCCTTTGTAGCCCAGCTGCTCTGCACATGTGCAGCGTCAGAGAAATCAATGATTTGGGCTGGTTACAAGTTCCTGTGCTGTGGGCATGAGTGTCCAGGAGCCTCATGTCCCATCACGGTACCCTGCTGGTTTTTTTCATCCTGTGGTTTCATATTTAAAGATAGCACAGTTGAGGTTTCTGATTTAGTTTAATCCATTCTTTTACATACACTTGATGTCAGAGTCCTGCTTACATTTCATGTCTGCCTTTCTGTTTTGCCAGCGAGCTGGAGGGATTTGTTGAAGACCTGAAGAGGGACTCCACTGCTTCCAGCAAGGCAGTCACGCTGAAAGATGTTGAAGATGGAGCCTTTCTTTTGCGTCAAGTGGGAGAAGCTGTTGCCACCCTTAAAGGTATGTACTTTTCCTTTTTCCATTTGATTTTCTTTTGACCATGGTAGCTGAGAACAGTTTTACCTTTAATCAGAGGGCCTAACCTTTTGCTTCCAACATATTTAAAGTTAGGTTTAAGGGGCTTGTTGCGTGGCCCTGGGAGAGCGGCTGACACTCTGCTGTTCACCCTGTCATCTGTTTTTCTCCGGGGCTTTTATGATTTCCTCTTGAGCTTCACAGTCGTTGTCTTTGCAGGAGAGTTCCCAACGTTGCAGAATAAAATGCGTGCGATCCTCCGCATTGAGGTGGAAGCTGTGAGGTTCCTAAAGGAAGAGCCGCACAAGCTAGACAGCTTGCTGAAGCGCGTGCGCAGCATGACAGATATCCTTACAATGCTCAGAAGGTGATTTTTCTTTCTTCAAGCTAAAGAATTTCCTCAGGCATTTTCGGTTTGTATTCTTCCCTTCTCCCCAGGCAGTATGGAAATGCGACTTGTTTGCAGTATTTTAGAGATTCTTCCTAGAGCTTTCTGGAGGGAGGTCAAGAGATCCTTTCCTGTGCTCTGTGCAGTAGTTCTGTTCTGACCAACAGTCTCATCTGTCCAGAGCTTATTATTGAAACTATTTTCCTCTGAACTGAATGCTGACAGATTTGGGAATTACGTGGTTGAGAAAGCTTACAGAGTGGCATCAGTCCCATATGTGAGCTAGTTAGCTGTAGGCATTTACAGCAATCTAAGCTAATGGAAATATTCTCTGACACTGTAATGTGCATCTCCAAAAACTGCGACAGTAAGAAAAATAGCTTAAGAAAATATTTGAATTGGATAAAGACATCCCAGAACCTTCTGAAATAAGTATTTTTCAATATAATTGTATATCCATGCAAATTTTTTTTTTCAAGGAAGATATTTTAGAGAAAGCTGAAATATTAAATAAAATTTGTGTCTGCTAAGGACCAGGGTTTAGCTGTGTTTGTCAGAATTTATGAGCAGCAAATGATTGCTGATTTATTTGAAGCAATAGACACTGGATTTAATCCCTACACAGAACTCTGTGAATCAGGCCAAACTGTCAGTGGTGGTGGTCTCAATTTTACTTCAATTGCAAGCGAACATAAGTCATAAGTATATTGTTGCTACCATCATTCTAAGGAGTGAGGTGTGACATTGTTCCCATACATACTGGAGCATATGTAATATGGATTTGCCAATACTGGCAGAGGAATAAAACAGTTTTTGAAACAGGTCTTCTAAGAGCTATCAGTTATTATTCCATTTAGGTAAACAATCATATCCTTTCATATTAGCTTCCTTTTCTTGAAAGTGACTGCAGTTATTTCTTGCCCCATCCCATTTGGGAAATAAGCAATAAGTTATACAAGCCAAAATTTTACCTAAAGTTTTTGGTAGGTTTCTTGGAGTTTTTCTGTTGTTTTGTTTTGTTTTGTTTTCCAACCAAATTGCACATTAATCCTCCTAAACTCTGTTTCCAGAGTGGAGAAATGGATGTCATTTGATGGATAGCCAAGCTTCGAGGCTCAGTCATTTCGCAGATAGTTGTCAGAAATGGTTAACTTTACATCCTTACTTCACTCCATCCCAAACTGTTGACAGACAAGACCTTCCTGAATTGCTGTTTAAATGCTTTTTCTGGCAATTTGCTGAACTGCTACCTCACATTCTGTGTAGCTACCACAGTCCATGCTAATAGTGTAAGAATTCCTTGTTTATCTAGATTCTGTGTGAAAAAATAAGTGATTTCCTTTCTCCCTCTAAAGTCAGCCTGCTGCAACACATGGTTTGGTCAAAAAGGGCCAGTGTGTCCATGAAGGTTTGTAAATATTTTAAAGGCGGAAACATCCCAATCTGAGTGGCCTCTTTGAAAATCTGATGCCCTGACTGTTAGAGAAAGCAGAAAAGTCACACAACTAAGAGGATTAGGAAGAAAAACCACCATTCTGATATTTTTTATATAGGTGATGTTTTATAGCTTTTTCCCTTGCAAAAGCTTATTGTTAAAAGTATTGCTCGTGATTCACCTGTATGCTGACCATGTGCCATGCTGTTGTGTTCCATTTGGCTGGGCAGACACGTTACAGAAGGACTGCTGAGGGGTGTGGATCCCTCCCAGGCTGTGCAGTACTCCACTATGGAAAAGGCCACTGCAACTGAAGCTCTGAAAAGCCAGGAGGAGCCCAAGCAAGCCCAGGGACATGCGCAGCAAAACCTCACAGCAGTCACATCAGAGTCCCAGGTATCATCAGTCAAGTCAGAAGTCATCCCCTTCTCCACAATGACCGTCCATCATGTGCAGAGTTCTCCTGTTGTCATCCATCAATCTCAGCACTCATCAGCCCTGGTCAACCATGCCCAGGGGTCACCTGCTGCACCCAGCCACAGTGAAGGGCTGCCAACGAGCAGCCACCCCTCCACCACCCCACCAGCACCCCCCCAGGAACCAGCAATAGGATCCCAGCCCACCCAGGGCATGCCGGCACTACAGGTCTCTGTCAATGGCAACACCATGCAAAGTCTTTTCATTGAGGAAATTCACAGTGCAAGTACCAGAAACAGAGCTGTATCAATCGAGGTATGGGGTATTCTACTCACCCAGTTGTTGTCTCTTTGGGTCTGAGCTCCCAGTCTCAATTCTGAGACTGAAGGTGGGATTTTCAAATGCATTGTGAGGATTTACATGCTTAACCTCTAACTACACCATGCGCTTCTGAAGATACCCTCTGACTGTAGATGTGACAGTATAACGTATTACATCTTTTAAAGAATACCTTCTTTTTGAGCAATAATACATGATTCTTTGATGACACTTGCACTGTTGGATTTCATTCATTCTTTAAATCTCCATGTCCTCATTTTGGAGAGGTAAAGATGAAAGAGTGTGAAGTTTCAGTGATTTCACATGGAGATGTTGAGCAAACCAACAGCTGAACTCTCATGTCTTATTACAGACATGCACTTCAATCACAAGCGTGATGTAGTAAATCAGTGACCCAGATTTAAATTTTGCCTTTGTTCCTTTAACGGGCAGTGGCCACTGTCTTGTGTTTGTGCTGTGTCTAGCTCAATGAAAGTTGGAACTATTGCACAGTTACACAGCATTAGTATCCCTCTAGTTGCTGACTAGAACTGAAAGAATCTCTCCATGGTGACCTACAATGTTTGCCTATGGATTTTTTTAAAAGTAAATGATCACAGCAGAAATCAGAAAGGTAAACTGATGCTTTACTGTTTTTGTCTAGAAAGCAGAAAAGAAATGGGAAGAGAAAAGACAAAACCTGGATCACTATAATGGAAAGGAATTTGAAAAGCTCTTGGAAGAGGCTCAGGCCAATATAATGAAGTCAATTCCTAACTTGGAGATGCCTCCTCAGCCAGCAGTCCTGCCTAAAGGGGATGCAGGGGAAAAGCTTGAAGTCTCAGGTAAGCTTTGCTGGAGTAAATGGTACTAAGGAGTTGCACATTTGGAAAAGAGAGGTTATTTTTTCCTTTCTGAAAGTGTTTCAACTTAAAGATTTCTGTGTTCTTGATTGTATCTGTGAGTAGTCCTTGAGGAATCACAGAATCACAGAATTGTAGGGGTTGGAAGCGACCTCGAGAGATCCTTGAGTCCAACCCCCCTGCCAAAGCAGGCTCCCTACAGCAGGTTGCACAGGTGGGCATCCAGACAGGTCTTGAATATCTCCAGAGAAGGAGACTCCACAACCTCCCTGGGCAGCCTGTTCCAGTGCTCCCTCACCCACACTGTGAAGAAGTTCTTCCGCATGTTGGTGCGGAGCTTTCTGTGTTCCACTTTGTGGGCATTTCCCCTTGTCCTGTCCCCACAGACCACTGAAAAGAGATTGGCCATGTCCATTTGCCTCCCACACTTAAGATATTCGTAGACATTAATAAGATCCCCTCTCAGTCTTCTCAAGGCTGAACAGACCCAGGTTACCCAGCCTTTCCTCATAGGAGAGATGCTCCGCGCCCTTTATCATCTTTATGGCCCTCTGCTGGACTCTTTCCAAGAGGTCCCTGTCTGGAATAATGCAGGTCCAGCTGTCAGAATGAGAGATTGTATCACAGAAGCTTCTGTGATACACCTGCAGATGCCAGTGTGGGTGACCAGCTGTACATGAGTTTCCCCATCCTGCAGCTGAGTGAGTTTGTCCTCTGGAGATAAAGACTCCCTATGAGCAGGAGAGTAGGGAGAGTACACCTTGATTTTGACAGAGATGAGAATATCTGTGCACTGTGTTATATCTGCAGCTAGTGTACTCTGCTCAGTTTTGTACTTCAAGGTTCAGCACTACGAAGGGCTCTGGAAAGAACCGCAAAAAGTCTGAGCACAGATGATCTTACCATCAGAAACTTAAGCTCTTTTTGTAGATGTTTCTTATCAAAAGAAGATCAAGAAATGCCTGAGGTTTCTGAGGGTGAGGAGACCTCTTAATTTTGCACAAGTTCTGACAAGTTCCAGCACTTGGAAGCTGAGGCTAGAAAAAGCCAGATTAAAAATTAGGTGCCAAATTTTAACGTTAAGGGTAATTAATGACTGAAGCAAGGTTAATTGTGAACATATTGGATTCTTTGCCACTTCAAATCTTTCAGCAATATTTTATTTCTTTCTGAAAGGCTGCTCAGACACAAGCTCTGGGCATGATGCAAGAGCTGCTTGAAGAAATCCTTCACCTCTGTCAAGTGGGAAGTCTGACTGCTTGATCTGAATGGTCCTTGCTAACTCCATAGTCTTAAGCTATAAATACAAGCAGTGTTCTGGACGAGTCTCTCACAGGTCTGAAAAAAACCTGTGATGCTACATAACCAAGTGTCATGGGGAAGTAGATGATAGGGAAAGGAAGGAAGTTGTCAACTAGAAAACTGAGCAACATCATAAGGAAAGGGAGTCCACCTACCCTAGTAAGACACTGCATAAGACATTTTGGCTATAAATGAGCAGAGTCCTTTGCTGGCAGAACCTGCATAGACCACCTTGCCAGAACATGTTGCCTCAGCCATTCTCCACACAGAACTCAACTAAGAATCTTTTTTTTCCCCTGCAAAACACAAAACAAAGTTAAACCACATATTTTTTCACACAATTTTGCAGATGACTGTAAATACTTCTTTCATGTCTCAGACTGTAACTCATCTTTGGTATGTCTCAGAAGTACGAAAGAGATGGTACAAGTCAGTCTTTCTTTGTGCCTTCCATATCTTGCATCCAGACTTAATTTCATGAAGTGTGAGAAAACTTTAATGTTCTTGCATTCAGAGCCACTACCAGTTTGAGAGTAGTGGGTTGAGCCTACTGAATGGAGCAGAGATTGGCACAAGCCCCCCGTCACAGTCTAGTGGACGCCGTCTTAGAGAATTACTTTGACTTTACAGCAGCAGATCTTACCTTGTGCTGGTAGAGAACATCTGATGGCATGAAAACGTTGGTGGTGTGTATTGACAAAAGAAGCAGTCTGCTGTAAAGTGCATCTGGAAAGTCACTTCTTGCAATCCTGCAAGTCAGTGCCAGATAACTACAGAGGGCGGTAACACAACAGAGCGTTTCTTTAAGCTTAAGCAGCTTTGAACATTTGATATAAAAAGGGAACAAAGATGAGGCTGGGTCAGCCAAGGGCTCCATCCCGCCCTGGGGGTCAGTGCATCAGAGGAGCCTGACGCAGCCCCAGGAGCAGACACTTATGCAATCACGTGCCCAGAGGGAATACTTAGCCCTAAACAGACAGTAATCTGAAATCAGGAGGTTTTCTCTGTCTGGGTTATGTACATTCCAGCTGTTTATATAATACTGAGTAGCTACAGAAAGGTCATTTTGGCATTCTTGAAAACAAATGTAAGCGGCAGTGTGGAAACAGTGGCTGATGCCATGTGTGATACTTAGCCTGTGACCAGAAACACACAGGGACAGGTCATGAGCAGGGAAACACTTCTTCTGGAAAAAAGGCTGTCCAGTGGTGATGGGGAAGCGGTAGCTGAGTGGGGAAGCAGTGGTAGGGGGAAATTCCAGTTTGAGAAACTGGTTTTCTGTTGGAAAATTCCCCTCAGAAAGGAAAGGCTGGCTCTGCTCAGCTATTGGGTTTGGAAATTGAATCACCATGGGGTAGCAAAATGAGTATAAAGATGTTATGTTATAATTCAAAGCAAAACTGTGTGTTCCTGGAACTGTCGATAGCATACAAAGTGAAGACAAACGTTGGCTTTGAAGAGAAGCCAGGAAAGTTGCCCCTGGTGCTCCTCTGCCTTGCCTGGTGGTGAGAGGGCTCATGGAACTGAAGAGGGGGCACCTCCAGAGCAACATCGACATTGTCCTTCTCAGCCTTTGCCTCAGCTTAGCTTTGTTCAACGACAAGGTCACCGTACTGCTCCTCTCCTAGCACCTTGCTGGCAGCACCTGCAATTGTTGCTGCTTTTTTCAGAATCCCTGAGAACAACAGCAAGCCTCTAGGTTTGGTGTCTTGCTAGTACTCACATCAGTGGGTGCACTTTCAAGGGAGGCTGCCCTATCTGTAGTCAGGTGCAGCTGAACCTGCACCACAAATGACTGTTTTCCAAAGTGTGCTGAGCTATCACACCTGTACACCACGGGCTGAAATCCCAGCCACAATGATGTGGGTGACAGGAGTTCTGCTAAAAATCTCTGGGATGTAGTTCTGCTGTGCAAGTGCAGCACTGCTTTTGTACAAGAAGGTTCCACTTGAATCACGAATGTGTTTCTATTCACATATATTCATCTGCAGGACCTTTTAAGATGATTTTTTTTTCCTTTCTTGTTGAAGCAGCGCTGAAAATACCTGTTTCCCTCCTTCACCTCTGCTCACTCGGTGCTTCCCCATTTACTTGCAGAAGATGCTCCAGATACAGAGCAGGATAATGACAAGGTGACCAAGTCCCCACCTCCTCCACCTCCGCGGCGCAGTTACCTGCCAGGGTCAGGACTGACCACCACGAGATCGGGAGAGGTCATCTACGCAGCCAGGAAGGAGGCGGCTGCTGGCAAGGTTTGGTGACTCAGGCTCTAGGCAATCAGATTGCTGAGGAATGGCTGGCACAGAGGCACATTCCCAGGCTGGGACTGTGTCTGTAAACCACAAAATAAGTTGAGACAGAGCTGTATCCTGGAGCGCTGCTCAAACTGCTTGCCAGGAAACACCACTGTCAGGCTAAATGAACAAGTGGGGTTTGATCAGTTCTGTTTACAGCAGCCTCAGCCTTGCTGCCCTTATCTCCCAGCAATACAGAAGGCAACTCACAAGCTGCTTTTCTTTAGAGTTGTAAGAAGATTAAAAATGAAAAAAAAAGCATGCCTTGTACAGATGGAAAAGATCAGCTCAGAGTTGAGAGCATTTTCACAGAAATGTTGCAAATTAGTTTTTTTGGGCTTCCTTTCCCCATCTGTTCTTCCCTGAAAGAAGCAGGGGGAAGTCCAGGTCAGGAAGCTGTTAATCCTACTCCTATGAGGTAGCAATATCTTCTTAAAAATAAAAAGGGAGCTAGCAACAGGTCCCTTTCAGTGCTGAATTTACTGTTTGCTTTGCATCAGGAGAGCTCAACTATATTGACTGTCTGTTCTTTTTCATCCCCTTGTAGGAGTGCAGTGAAGATGCTGGACAAATGGTGCAATCCAAAGCTCCTAAAGAGGATCAGACATTGCCTCGAAACACAGGGCCTGCTGTAGCATCAGCTGCAAAAGACGAAGAGGAGGAGGAAGGAGATAAAATAATGGCAGAATTGCAGGTAGGCCCTTAGGGTTGCATATGCACAGGTATGCCCTTTGAGAATCTGTGCTCAGTAACAGATCTAGAGTCCTGATACAACTTCTAGCTGAGAACATGAAGGAAAGCAGGTCTACAGGTCTCACCAAGTTCCATTTTATTACACGGGATAGTATGCGTTTTGCAAGTACCTCCCAAATTTTAAGCAGTCTAGATCTGAGAGGGTGGTCAAGAATGCAGAGGTTGTTGCTGGGAAATCTTTCAAGACACAAATGTAGATGGGTCAAGGAAAATATTGGTGTGCATTTGGCGTGGTTGTCCCTGGCATAGCATTTCTCAATACCAGACCCACAAGGTGCTGAGAATTCATCATTTGTGTTGATGTTGGTGGGAATGGAGAATATGGGGTATGCTCCTGGCAAGCTCTGCTCACTGTGCCATGGTCCAGTGGTTCCCCGAGTGTTTGAACATTGAAACATTTGCTGTTCCCTGCTGTGTAACTGGTGCATTACTCTGCCAGTGGCATAGAAGTAGTGCTCTCTTGCAAGTGTCACTTGACAGCACATAGGCAGTGATGCTGCTGATGGCTTTTACTAAAAGCCAACTATTTCAGCTACCGTCAGTGAGCTCCCACCTCCTGGGGCACCTTCTGTCCTCTTCCATGTCCTCATGAGCAAAGGTGATATTGTTGAGCTTAACTGGCTGTAACTTCTGGTGTTTGGGATGGCTCAGGCCACTGTCAGGGCATGAGATGTTCCCATCTGCCCTCCAGAATGTGGGTTTGGTGCTGCCTGGGGACCGTTTGCAACACACGAGATGTGGATATTAATCAGTGACTCTTGTGATGAGTGCACCCTGCTCCCTGCCCTGCCCACCCACAAGTGCATCAAACACCTGGTTTGCAGGGAGCAAAGGGCTTATCCTTGTCCCCTGTTTGTATGCTAATGGCTACTGCGACCAGAGAGCTGTGGGCAGTGAAGTTGTTGCATCATCTGCTATCTCCAGGAGAGCAGCCCAGCTGCCTTTCAGCTTATGGCAATGAAGCAGAGATTAAGGTCTGGAAAGGGAAGCTGAGGGGGTGCTAAGGAGGGAAATAGACGTGGTAGCTCAAAGGGATTGAGTGTTCAAATGCTAGTTTTGAGGACAAACAGTGTTCATTTTAAATGATAATCAAGATACCAGCTACGTTTTAGGTTGACAGGATACACATTTTAGAAAGGTCGAACTGTTTGGTCCAAGAGCTACAGCTTTAGTCAGTCATAGGCAGAATGGGAAAACTTGGTTTGAGATTCAGTTAGTGAAGAACTGCAGGACAGACTTGTGCAGTTATGCTTGCCAACACAATGTAATGGAACGCAGATCTGTCAAAGGAAACAACGCTCTTTGATCAGGTAACAGCTGAGACTGCTTAAACTGAGTGGTATATCTGTAAACATCTTTGTTAGTCATTTGATTGAATATCATACAACGTTCTGATTAAAATCTGTCACCACAGAGTGTACCAAAAAAGAACCCTAAAAGAAACGGTCTCCAAAAAAAACCTCAAGAGGACTGAGAGCAGTCTGACTCTCAAGGTGTTGCCCTCAGAGCCAGTGTTTATAGTCAGATATAGTTGGATAGCCGGATCCCAGAGGGGTCAGCTACAGGCCCCGTGCCACTCTCCACTTTCATCGGTGGCCTGGAAATACATTTAAAATACTTACCGTTCAAATCAACTGAAATCATAAAACTAATGAAGTATGAGAGCAGGGAGATGATAGCAATCAGGTGTTGGTCATAATACATTTAATTCACTGAAATACACAGTCTGCCTGAAGAACAAATGCAGGCCAGAACACAACTGCATGTTTTGGGAAGGAGCCAGAGTTGCAGTAACAAGTTGACAGGAGCTCCCAGGTGAGTGCTCTTGCCACGGAGTTAATGTCTGCTTTGGGTGTAGATGTGAGAACAGGGAGTGTTTTTATCTGTGTGAGGATCAGGGAGATCAGCACTGGTCTGCTGCATCCATGAGTCAGTGTCCATGCGTCGCCTGTTTAAATAAACGGTGTTAAGAATTTGAAGGTTCAGAAGAGTACAATGTGGAGGTAGTCTCTTGAGAAGCACCTTTTCAACCTAGTGGAAAAAAGCACAGTACTAATCAGCTGCTGAAGCGCAAACTGTACCTGGATTCTGGTGCAGATATTTCAGAGCAAAGGTGATACATAAGCAAATTACCAAGGGTAATGGTGGATTCTTCATCACGTGAAGTCTGAAGGACTTTAGGGATTCCTTTGTAGATGGTATGCCTAGTTCAGAAACACATCATTGGTCTCACAAACTGGTATGCTGGGGACAGTCCATGCCTTTTATTATAGGAGGAGCAGGACTACTTGTTCTGAGTTCTGTGTCATCTTTGACACTCTGATCTGTACAGACATGCAAACAGGATGTGATGGAAAGCCAGCAGAAAACTCTGCACCATGATTTTTGTGCTGGATTTTGTCACTGTTATTAATTTTCTGATTTTGCATTAATTTGCAATAAGCACTAGAAACAATTTTTACTTTTTACTTCTTCTATTTTGATTCTAATCTGTAATCAGGGTTAATAATTTCATGAGAGTTGCCAGGAACTAAATAATTTCCTTAACATATGGTGTACTGATATAATCTTGTGTTTCACACTGTGTGTAACTCCCACAAGCGCTCCCCCCTCATTCCCTGGCTGGCTTGTGCATCTCACTGGTGGCAGTAGTGGCCTGCGGAAATGCCAGTGACATGCACTTGGAGCCAGGACTGCACAGCAGTGGCAGCGATGGTTCTGCTTATCTGGATCTGGGAGCCAGCTGGATGGAGAAACCCAAAGGAAATGGAAAGAGGATAGAAAAAGACTGAAAATTCCAGGCTGTGTCCTGGGGTACACACAGTGGGAGGCCAGCTGATCTTTTGGGCTGTTTCCAGAGCAGGAAGAGCTTGAAAGGGACTGTTATAATCTGGAGCATTAGTGAAGGTTGTGGCAGAGCCAGGTCTAAAGCGGCAGATTGGTGGGTACGCTCTGCTTCCCTTAGGCACATAGTCCACAATCTCTGCTGTTTCATGAGATGGTAAATAATAACGTTGAACTGTTGTGAATGTTAAAAAGAAATGCTCTCTTTGTAGTTGGTCATCTCCAGACATTTCTGTGTAAAAGCTTCTTGGTCTCCTGATAACCTGCAGTATTTATTTCCTAGGCTTTCCAGAAGTGCTCTTTTATGGATGTAAACTCAAACAGTCATGCTGAGCAGTCCAGAAATGATACACATGTTAAAGACATAAGGCCTGGGACTTTAATGCATCACAAGGAAAAGAAGGTAACAAGTGGCGTTTGTAAATATGCCACCCAGTCTTGGCATAACCTTCTTTCCTTACTTTAAAACTAATCTTATATTTCGTGTCCTGTTCTCTCTAACCCCCAACTACAACTGCTGAGTAGTTTCCTTCTTTTTATCCCAGTATGAATCAGAAATGCTCAGATGGAACGTTATGGCGATGTACATTATGTGTCTCAGCAGTTGCACAAGGATTGCATGAAGTTTTAAGTCTGTGAAATCAAAGTTAAAATAGGATCCTTCAGTTTCCTCTGAAGAGATGCTCTTACTTTTCAGAAAGTCCTTCCAGTGCTGTTCTGGCCATGGATGGTAAAGCATCTCTCCAAAGTCTTGTTCTTGTCTGGAAGAGAATTAGTGGTTCCTTTCAGTCTCAAGAGCCACTTTAGGGAATTCCTGCATTATTTTGCTTCATTTCTTCATTCTAGAAATAGTTATTAGATATTCAGAAATCCCATTCAGTTTACTGGAAGACAGAGACAAGATGGATGGGCCACATTTGCCCTCAAGACAGTTAGGGCCAGAGATTCACACGTGGGCACTACAGTAGCCCATGGGACATAGCATGTGTCTGGGTCCGTGGCCAAGTTGGGATGAATTTCACACTGTCTGGAGTTGCCGTTTGAATTGATTGGTGTTAATGAGCAGCCGATATGCAGGATGAAGAGCACGACCAATATTTCTGCCTTTGCAGACTTCTTCAAGTTTAAGTGTAATTAACTGAATCGTTGTTGGGTTTAGGTGGCCATGCAGCTGTGACAGCTTGTTAGCCAAATGCCACTTTGCAATGAGGTGCTGTTGGTGTGCTGGGGAAGAAAATGCAGCTTTTCAGCACAGCATTACATCTTCGTAGAGCGTTTTTGTGAGTGTGTGCAGACTGAAAATAGCAGTAATACCTTCTCTGTTGTACCTTCATTAGCAACTCCTCAGGGATTTTACTGGTAACATTGCACTTCATCCTCCTGTAACAGAAACTGAGGTAAGAGAGACAAAATGACTTTTGGCAGGTCTTAAAGGCAGGGAAGAACGCAGCTGCCCCATCTTTATAGGGCATTGCAGTTCTAAAGCACAAAGTGACACCTAAGTGTTGGCGTCTGATATCCCCAACAAAGCTGCTGCTGCTGCTGCCAGGGCAGGGCACTGAATGGCTTGGAGCTGCTCACACAGCAGTTCTGGTCATGGTGATGGCTAAAAGGAGGAGTTGTGAAGAATATGACAGTGTTACGGAGAACAAAGTAAGAACATGTCTCTATTCATCCCTGTTAGTCCTGGTGTCAGAATAAGATCATACTGTTAAACAAAACCCTGGGTTACCTCTCATGACACCAGGCGTGCTGTAGCACAAGTATCTCTGACAGCTGCTGCCAGTTGCCGTAACCTGCCATTTATTGGAATAACAGAGAATCCAGGGAATTAAGGGTAATGATAAGGTCTGTTTTTGTCATCTGACACGACGGAGTGGTTTATTGATTTTAAATATGGAGCCTTGGTGGTCGTGATGAACTCACAGAGGAAATGAGTTTTGTTGTGTCTTTCTCCTTTTAGCAGAAAGGCTGCAGTTCCTAAAATGAGGTGCAACAACACCTTGAGATGTTGCGCTGGTCCTTGGAACAAGAAGTGCAACTTGCTAAAAAAAAGTATAGAAGTGGGAATTCAGACACAGTCAGGATATCCAGGTGCCTTTAAATGGTGTAATGCTGGGAGCTCCGGCTTGTAATGGGACTGGCAGGCACTTACCACTTAGCTAGTCTGGGCCTGAGGTAATCACCAGTGTTTTGTTGTGGCACGGGCTCTCAGCACAAAGTGCAGACAGAATCAGCCTGCACGTTGATGCCTCGCTGCTTGTGGTTCATTTGTGCAGTAGTTCCTCTTGATTCAGAAATATGAAGGGCTTTCAAGGTGGCCTCAGGGCAGCTGCACAGCTTTGTTACTGCTGGTATGCCTTCAGTAGAGAAGGTCTGTGGCTCTGATCTACCATTGACTTTCTTGCTCCTGCATTTTGATAGTTTTTCTGTATAAGATGCTCACACAGTATATGAGAAAATACAACAACAGATGTAGAAACTGTACCTTGTGAACTCCTGTTTGCGTTGGGAATACATGCACGAGCCACCCTGTGGGTTTCGGTACCGTCGTTCATTCATCTCAGCTTGGAGAGTTTCTGCACATCTTGATGTCAATACAATACATCCTTCTTGTGTGTTAAAAGAGTCAGGTTCTATTCTCAAGCAATGTCAGCAGAAATACTTTTTGGCTTACTGCCTGCAGTCACCTGATGCTGGATTTGTTTTGTTCCTGGCAAACCACCTTTGACTGTAGAGTTCTCTCTTGCTTTGGTCATAGGTGTGGTGTCCCTTTAGGTCATACCCTCACCCTGATGATTGGTGTCAGTAGCACTCAACAAACCAAATCAATAATAATAATAATAATAATAAGCCTGATATTGTGAAACAGCATGTCCAGGGGACCTCATTTAAAAATAAAGAAAACACATCTGTAGAAGTTTGATTGCTGGGAATATACTACTTTTGAGCTAGTAGATGACCTCTCTGCATACTGTTCAGAGTTGCTTCTATAAATGAATGCAGCTTGTTATTTAATTCTGCACTTCCAAGGATGCTGCAGGCAACCTCTGATAATTTTGAGGGAAGGAGTACTTTTAAGCTGCAGTAGGGATTTAGAAATGTTCAGACTGTGACCATCCTAACTGTAATAGAGCAGCATGGCTCAGGTGTGAGCAACATGAGAAGCAGCAAAATGTTGTAATTTGAAAATCAGCGTTTTCCAGGAGAAAACGTACTTTCGAGGTGAGGCAGACTGTCGTCTGGCTCTCTGGTGAGCTTGCTGCTGTCAGCCCTTATGATCAATCTCGCTTTGATGTGTTCCAGCTGAACCTAATCAGATACTGTGAAACTTATCAGTTTCAATCTTACACAAACTAGGGTTTTTTTTTTTAACTGAAAGGTAAATGGGTCAAGGTAGCACTGTGTGGGAAATAAGGTAATTATCATGCTTTTGCATATTCTGGAGGCCTTGTTAAAACAGGAGCCGTAGGTAACAACCCATGCTGGCCACGTGCATGGCACAGAGCAGTAATGTCACGCTGTTCTGCCAGCATTTGGAATTTTTTCCTGAAGAATTACAGGAATCAGATGACAACTTCAGGCATGCCTCTGCAGCAGTAAACAGAGTGGTGAGTTCATGAGGTCTGCACTTCCCCTGAGAATATGATCATTAATTTTGGGGAAAAAAAAGTCCTATAAAAGTAAGAGCCCTGAATAACTAAGTAATCCGACTTTCCCCCTTAGGTGTATGGGGCTACAACAGGATCTCCCACAGATAGTGACCATCCTAAAGAGAAGAGGGAAGGGAAAACTGAAGAAGAATTGGGTTCTGATTCATCCAGCACAGATGACAGTAAAATTGGCTTTTCAATGAATGACAGTTCTACATTTAGCAAGGGTTTGTTTGTAGACAGTAGAGACTATTCTAAGAAAAACCTCCAAAATATGAGCACAAACCTGTCCAGTGTCAGTTTGCCAGAGGATGACAAACGAAGAGGGGCTCAAGATATTTTAGGATCCCATTTTTCAGCTGTTGAAAATGGAAAGCCAAGCCTGAGCTACGGACTGTCGCGAGATGCTGGCCAGGGCCCGCCGCAGGGCGAAGCTGTGCCGAGCGCTGGCAGGCGTGTCCCCATCAGCAGCGTTGTCCCTCTGGTGAGGCCCTCCCAGGAGGCTGTGGGGCCTGCTCCCTCCTCACCGGAGCAAGAAGCTTCTGCAGGCAGCTACGGCCATGTTGTGCTGAGACCCAAAGTGGCCAGAAGCAACAGCACCGAAGAGGCAGACTCTCCAGCTAGCTCTCCAAGTGAAGAAAGCCCACCCACTGAAAACATTGCCTTCATGATTACCAAAACAGCTGTCCAGGTCCTCTCCAGTGGGGAAGTTCATGACATAGTCAGCCAGAAAGGCGGCGACGTGCAAACAGTGAACATCGATGCACGGAAGGACGTGGCGTCCGAGAAAGGCATCCCAGGAAGCACAGACAGCGAAGAGCCAGTGGTCTGTCTGGACAAAAAACCCGTCATCATCATTTTTGATGAACCGATGGATATTAGGTCAGCGTATAAGCGTCTGTCTACGATCTTTGAGGAATGCGATGAAGAGCTAGAGAAAATGATGACTGAGGAGAAGATAGAAGAGGAAGAGGAGGAGGAAGAAAATGAAGCGCGTGAGATTTCTAAGAGCCAGCAGGAAGAGCCCCCGGTGCTTCTTGACAGGAAAGCGATCGCAGAGTATTCAGCACCTCACGGTCTCAGCGAGCAGTACGTGTTTAACCTCCCGTCTGCCTCCGACTCCGCAGAAACCAGGGCTCCTGCAGAGCAGGAGAGCTCAAAGACAAATTTTAGCAAATACAGTCAGATGTATGGGCTGCACACAGACGCAAACTTGGACTCTGCTGATCAGTTTGGAGGCAGGCAGGATTCTAAGAAAAAATTTAAGTTTAAATTCCCTAAGAAGCAGCTGGCTGCTCTGACACAGGCGATCCGTACAGGAACCAAGACTGGGAAGAAGACCTTGCAGGTGGTGGTTTATGAAGAGGAGGAGGAAGATGGGACCCTTAAGCAGCACAAGGAAGCCAAGAGGTTTGAAATCACCAGGTCCCAGCCTGAGGACCTCGACAAGAGTCCTGCAGGGAAGCAGGAGGCTCCTGCCAGTGCTGCTGTGGCCCTGTCTAGGACTGATGAAATTCGACAGAGCACGTACCGAACTCTAGACAGCCTTGAGCAGACCATAAAGCAGCTGGAAAACACCATCAGTGAAATGAGTCCCAAAGCTATCCCCGAAAGCACACACAGCTCTGAGGGAAGCACTGTCCCCTCCTCTGCCCCGCTAGTGCCAGAGGCCCCACCCCGACAGCTTGTAGTGCTGGACGAGAGCCATGGTGGCGCGGAGCCCCCCCCGCCACTCCCAGCCACTTCACGTAAGGTACCTTAGTCCGAGAAATCGAAACTCCAGCTGCTTTCTAAAACCTGCAATAATCACCATTAAATACCAGGGTCTTGTGATTTGTTCGCTTCCTCTCAGGTGGCTTGTCTGGGCTCCCCACCAGGTGTCTAACAGCTAATAGACCATCGGGTTGGTTTACTTTGCTGCTGTTTGGTGACGGGTGAACGCAGGGGAGCTGGGTCAAATAACCCGCTGTGTGAAATGACGAGCGTCACTGACACGAATCCGGTTTGATCAGTAGTTGAGCAGTGTTCTCCATTTGATTCCTGAAATTAACACCCGCGGTGTGAAGCGCCTGAGCTCTCCCTGCATGTAGTTCTGCGGCTGTGTCTGCGCATGCCTGCGGCCCGCCCCGCAGCGCTGCTGACCACGCGCTCCCCTTCTCTCCCCCCGTCCCCCCAACCGTTTCCGCAGGGCCCCAGCGCTGCCTCGCAGACGAGCCGGATGCCGGTGCCCATGGCCGCGAAAAGTAGACAAGGAAGCGTGGAGAAAGCAGGCAAACAGCACAAGCTGCAGGATCCGCGCCAGTACAGACAGGTAGTTTTACCCTAACCCGGTGTTTGGATGGACATTTCATGTTGTTTGTTTATTTAAAAACTGCAGTAACTGACTGACTATGCCAAATAACGGATGCCTGTCTGTCGAGTGAGGCCTAACTGGACGTCCTGGAGCCTGGGGGCATGACCGTATCTACTGATCTTTCACATGCTTGTGCATGCCTGTCTGCAATAAACACCTGCTGCTTTTCGTTGGGTTTTGTTTTGTTCCGTTTTGTTTGTTAACCTGTGGTACTCGGCTGTAACGTCAAGACGTCAACTACCTGTTCACTTTCCCTTTGGTAAATGCGGGGTTCCTCAGGCCAGCCTGCGCGGAGCCCCGGGCACTAACCTGGGGGTGCTCTGGGGGACACGTTAACCCTCCGGCCGGACATGGCTGCTCACCTGTTAACAACGCGGAGCATGGCCCATATAGTGACTGGTCTGTAAATGGTCTGTCAGCCGTAGGTCGCACCTTCTCACGTCGCACGCTTTCTCTCTCTCTTTCTCTCTCTATGCATTCTTGGTTGTGCACTTTGGGTTTTCTGCCAGGTCCAGTCCATGGCTGCAAGACTTAGCTCAGGCCTCGAACTGTTAGTTCTCGCTCTCTGTAGGGCTGTTTTCCCAGGCCCTGTTGATTTACCGTGTTACTGGCTTTCTGACAAACTGTCTCCTGCCGTCTTTATTTGCAGGCTAATGGAAGTGCTAAGAAAGCTGGTGGGGACTATAAGGCTACTTCCCCCACCCTACCTGCTTCTAAGATCCCTGCCTTTTCTCCCACTTCTGGGAAAAGCAGCTCTGCCCCCGCTCCCAGCAGTGACGGCCCCAACCCCCTTAACCCACCTGCTAAACCCTCCGTGCCCCCCTCCAACCTCCTCGGGCCCCAGGCAGGCCGCGTGACGTACTCGGCCTCCCTGATCCCCTCTGTCGCTAACGGCTCCTCCAAGTTCCAGAGCCCGCCCTATGCAGTGAAGGGTCACCAGCTCTCCTTCTCGCTGCAGACTCAAAATGGCCGCCCATCCCCTCCTTCTTCCTCTACCTCTCCCCCTTCCTCCACCTCTCCCACTTCACTGAACCAAGGTGTGAAGAGCATCAGGACCATCCACACGCCTAGCTTCACCAGCTACAAGGCACAGAACGGAAATGCCGGCAAGTCAGCCCCCTCCACGGCCAAGGAGCCGGCCTAAGGGCTGGGCGCGATGCGGGTACCGCCTCACCGAGGTCTTTCTTTTGCTCGTTTTCAGAGAATCTGCAGCCAATATTTTAACCAGGTGGTGTAACCGTTTTGCTGTATCGCTGGAAGCTTAATACTAATCGTGCTAAATTCTGAGTTTCTACACTAGAGTGAAGCTTTTTTGTAAACCTTCTGTTGCTGTTGCAATGATAAATGCTCCGTAGGCAGCACCTCTTACAAAAAAGTGTGAAGGTGTGTGAGTGAGCTTGAGTGTGTGCACAGCGGTGCGCTGAGCATGGGAAATGTACGGTTAAAAATTTAGTAAGTGGTTTTGTATAAAGCTATTTTTCATTATGGGGACTAGACGTGAACAGAGATATACTAAAGTGTGATTATACACGACTGTAAAACTGAAACTAAAATATTTTTCTTTTATTTTGGTGTTATTTAGCTTTGTTACAGATTTCTATTTTTGTCAACAGATGTCATGGTTCCTTTCGAGATCTTTTTGCCAAAACATTTTGATACTATTGTAATGTACATTTGAAAGTAGTATGCTGGACAGTAAACCTCTGCACAAGAAACAGAACAAGACTGCTCTTAGTGCGTATGAGGCAACTCAACCTATTGCACTGCCATTCAGAGTATATTTAAGAATTTGCCAAGCCAAGAAAAAAAAAGAGTAGTTTTACACATATAGGGAGTTGATTATTTTTTTCCTTAGCTAAATTCACCCTCTTCCTTCACTTTTATTTTACTGAGACCTGGTAACCCGTTAATGTATTGCATTGTGGATTTTAAGATGTACACTCCGTACTGTTCTGTATACTGGCGAACTTTTGTACATATCTATAAATAGATATAAATAAATAAATACTGTATGTGGCTGGGCACATAGAGTAGTTTTACCACACCAAAGTTAATTTTTATGCATGCTTTCAAAATATATTTGGGACAGGGTTGAGAAGATGGGTAACGGTCACATAGGAGAAAAAGCAACAAGCTTGCAGAGCTCATGGTTTTGTAAATAAATTTATTTGTATAACACCCTAATGTAATATACAGAACTATGATAAGCAAAGATCTTTACAAAAATAAAGGGCTGCATGCTTATATTTTGGACTTTGTAATAGCTTTTATAGCGGTCTCAAGTAGCTGTTATTTGCCTTAGAACTATGAGGAAAAAAATTGTTTTGCCCAGATAAAAGCCATATGTAAGCAGTAATTTCTGAACAGTCTTTGAAATTTACCTGGACAAGGGCCAGTTGCTGGACTGCCAGGTTAGAAAGTAGGAAGAATAAAAAAGAGCACTGACCTTTGGAACTGCCTGAAAGCAGCACCACCACACCTACCTGTTCTGGTTTATTTCTCATGGGGAAGCAGTTTTCTTAGAAATCATTTCAAGGCTGGTCCCTCAGAGAGCGCATCCCTGGGGGTGGGAGCAGCCGAAGTAAGCAACGATCAGCATGCAGGTCACCGGCAGGACACAGCCTCGCGCTCCAGCAGTGGCTGTGCTGGGCCCCAGTGAAGGGGACGCGCCTGCAGGACTGCAGGAGCTGCACTGCCAGGCTGAGTGCCCAGTCAGGCCGGGAGACTCCAAAGCCGAACCATGGCACAACTCAGGGTGCCCAGACTGGGCGCTGGGCTCAAGTCAGTTCCCTTCCAGTCTCTAAAGGAAAGCTGTTGGGCTGCTGCCCCCCAGGGAGCCAATACTTACTGACAAATCTTGACGTGTTAATGCTTGATCCTTGGTGACGCCACTTAGTCCCTTGTGAGCCAGCCATGGCCAGGTCCCATGCCCCTCTGCTGGGCCCTGCTCTGCCCTGTGCTCTCACAGGCTGCAGGTGCTGGCTGTGCCCATGCTGCTGCTCCTCACACCCTGCTTGGGCCCAGGGGCTGCACCATCTGCATTTAGGTACGGAAAGCAGTTGTGTAAAGAGCTAAGGGTCCCTACACAACACAGAGCACAAAGTAGAGGGCAAGGCTGTGCTGGACTCTGTATGCTATTGTTTGTGGCGGTGAGCCTGAAAATTGCCATCAAGGAGCCTACATACCCACTTGCAGCCCCAGTCACACTGTGACATGTGTCCTCCAGCAGCTTCATGTCGTGCACCTCACCCCTCACCTCAGCGCTGCAGTGTGCCCAGGAAATCAACCCAGTTCATTCTGCACATAACTCACCGACATGGGCACTGCTGTGCAAGCCAGGCAGCACATACCCCCCCCATCCCAGGCGCACGGCAGTGGTGCTGCCCGGCTTCCACTCACACAGGCAGGGGCAGGCGGTGTGCCAGCTGTGGTTAGCACCAGGAACGCTTCTGAAGCTGGGCAGGAGAAAAAGCAGCAAGTCTCTAGCAAAGCCCTTGGGCACAGAAGGGAACAGCCCAGGTTAGTGATTATAAAGCCAGCTTCTCCCTGCACACAAGGTACAAAGAGGCAGTTCTGGTGGAGGCGACAGCAGCCTCGGTTACGGAGCAGAGCCACCACAGCAGGAGGCTCGGTGCTGAGGGCCACAGCCAGCCTCCGTGTCCAAAAAGGACAGTTAAAAAGGTGACAAAAGTGAAAACTTACCCAGCAGGGTACTGTATCAGCAGAGTACCAGCCATGAAGGATGTGCAGGGCATTTCTGCCTACAAGTGCTCAGGGGCCAAAAATCCATCCGACTCCCTGCTGAGAGGCAGCTCTTTCCTCCTGCTTCAGAACTCACAGGCAAGCTGACATGATTAAGGCAGCAGCTCTTCAGCCTCATGACTGCAAACCACAGCCCCATGCACCACTTGTGCCAAGTCCTTCGCTCTCCCGGCCGTGTATCGAACCACCACATCCTTCTTTACGCAGGTTGGCATAATTCACTGCTTGACAGCTAACTAATGGCTGTGCAGTGACCTGGCCTTAAAAACAAGAGTACAGCTTTTTCTAGCAAGTGGGGACACGTTTCAAACTCCTCTCGTGGAAGAAGTGGAGAGTTTTCAAAGAATCACAGTGGTTAGAAGGGACCTCTGGAGATCATCAAGTCCAACTCCTGCTAAAGCAGGTTCCCTGCAGCAGGTCGCACAGGAGAGCATCCAGGTGGGTTTTGAGTATCTCCACAGAAGGAGACTGCACAACCTTTCTGGGCAGCCTCTTCCAGTGTGCTGACACCCTCTAAGTAAAGAAGTTCTTCCACAAGTTTGTATGGAACTTCCTGACTTCCATTTCTTGCCCTGTGGCCCCTGTCCTGTCACTGCACACCAGTGATGCCTGGTCTCATCCATTTGACTCCCACACTTCAGATATTTATAAACAGGGATGAGATCTCTCTTCAGTCTTCTCCAGGTTGAACAGCCCAAGCTCTCTCAGCCTTTCCTCATAAGGGAGATGCTCCAGGCCCCTCATCATCTTTGTGGCCCTCCACTGGACTCTCTCCAAAGCTCCCTGTCTTTCTTGAACTGGGGAGCCCAGAACTGGACACAGTACTCCAGATGCGGCCTCACCAGGGCAGAGTAGCGGCGGGAGGATAATTAGTCATCTCTGAACATAACAAAATATAATTGGCTGTCAAACCAGAATGGGAGCCCCTCCTGTGTTCCTGTAAGTCCACTGCCCCACCAAGGAGCCTCTAGCAACTTTACATTGATGCTGTAAACAAGCTTCTGAGGCTAGTGAAAGGACAAAACATATCCAGGAAAACAAAACTAAGGATATTGCTGAAGAACAGCACTGCTGAAGCAGTACAATACCGTATTTGGAAAGCTCTTGTTCAAATACACTTTACTATTAGGACTGAAATGAAAATCACCATTAATTACTAAGCATTTCACAAAACACACCCTTTCTGCTCCACATTTCACACAAATGTTTCGGTCTCCTGCTTGCTCTGCAGTAAAAGGGCATTTTTAGTTTGTAATAAGACCACAAGAAAATGGTTCACCGTTATGTGAATTGGTACTAGGTGCAGCGATCCAACCCAAGCATGTGGTGAGAACTGGCATAGGTCTTCTACTGTTGTATCTGATGCTTTTCTTCACAGATGATTTTGATAATAACACAGTAGATGAAGGCACGGGACTGCTACAGTCACTCTGGAAATAAAAGAATTCTACTTGAAACCACATCTGCCTACACACCCTAGTTACCGTCTTTCCTTCTCAGTAATGGGCACAGGCATGAGCCTAAGTTTTTCTATGCTCGTGACGTTCATTGCGTATTTACCATCAGGTTTAATCCTCTGCCAAGCAAATAACAGGAGCTGATAACCAAGAGAGGGGAACAGCCAAGGTAGCAAACAGCTGCTTTGTTTTCAAGTTGTTGTACAAGAAAATAGAAGAAAAATTGTAACTGGTAGGGAGGTCACATGCTGGAGGGCTTTTAGGGTACAAATCTTCATAGTTAAAACTATAAAACGTCCAAACCCCTTAAGTACACCTGCAGTACTGTTTTGACTAGCAGATGTCGATATTCACTTTTTATGACTTGGGGAAGAGTATGAAAATGTTTCTTCAGTGCTGTAAAAACAGTGTATTAAACATAAAACACCTTCCTATGACGTTTTTAAACCTGTTGTTAGAATGAATTCACATCAAGCACAGACTCACCAAAACAATTTTATTTCCAGTGTTTAAGTGGGTATGCACACAGGCATGATACAGGTTTGGATTCATTAGGTCTTCATGCAGAATTATATTCTCAATAAAAGAAACCAGTTCCATCCAGTATCCACTATCTACACGCCTATGTTACAACATTTATATCAAATCTGGTATCTGAAGAAAAGATACACATGTAGTATGTACATTTAAGTTACTTATTTTACAGAAAGATTAAAAATTCAAGTCACATAAAACTCAAAATCTGTATTAAAATTGGAAATATAAAACTCCAATATTTACTGGAATGCCTAAGGAATGGAAGCTCTGTAGCCACCTGTGTTAACATTTGTAAAATGTAATGAAACTCGTTAACAGTAAAATGCATTCATTTGTTTGTAATAAGTTGTCTAATTTAACAATATGGCACCCTAACAAACCAAATGAATTTATGATGAGGCACTTGTTAGTGACTAAACCAAAAGAACAATTTTTCTGCATACTAACGCCAGGCCAACTCTCAGTCAGAAAACCATGTATACACTACACAGCATGTTGCATCAGATGCTTTGTTCAACATTTGTATGCAGCCATCAAATATACTTTTTCTTAAAATATATATATATGTATATATATACACACTTTACCTTTAGTGTTCTTCTGGCTGTGGTAATGCACTGTGAAGACGTTCCACAGAGCATGTGGATGAAACCAGCCCAAATGAAGGCTGCATAACAACAACAGTACAGGAAAATATATATATGTACACACACACATACACACAGTTACTGGGAAGCGTAACATTAAGTTAATGAATTGCTGTAGTGGACATATCTCCCCATTTCAAAGGTACTGGTAGAATCGAGATCTAACCACTTGGGTCCCAGACAGTTTATGAGGATGGGCATCAACTGCTGGGCTGAAGTTGTTTTTGTTCATATTCTGATAACTCTCACCATTTACCTGGTCTGGTGGCTGAAATGGTCCCGAAGGTGGTGTTCTGCTAATTGAAGTCACGCTGCTGGAGGAACTGCCTTCATCTGCTGGCATCGCTGCAGATAAAGGCAGGTCTACCTTTGATGCATCTGCTAAGCTAGTGTTCTCAAGTCTGGGCTTTCCAGTTTCACCCGTATTAAGGTCAGTTGTGCTAGTGCGTAAACGCTCTCGTGCAAGCCAGTCTGAGATTGAGAGGTCCTGGGCTGGACATTTTGGCTTCAACCGATTCACAGCCGAAAGCTCAGATTCTCTCTCTCTACTTTGACTTGGCTCTTGAGCTTTCCAAACATTCAGGACGCTTATCTCAGCGAAATCCCTCTGTCCTCCAAGCGTATGCCTTCGCCTGATATTTTTTCTCTTTGTCGTCTCTGCAGAATTAGCCTTTTGATTCCCAACGCCGAACATGTCATCTGCAGATGATTTGAGCCGCAGCTTTAACCTATCTGTAATTTTAAGTCTCCACGTAGGTTCTTGTTTGTCAGTCTCACTTCTGGCCGATGTAGCTAAACTGCTTGTCGATCTCCCTTTTTTCATTATGTCAAACATTTTGGTCACAGTAGGCAAGTCCTTCTCACTCTTCGCATCCCCTGAACCCTCACTGTCCGTTTTGTGCCGCGCAGACTTCCTCCTGGACAGCGTATCACATTCAATAAGTTTGTGTGAGCTAAAAAGCCTGCGACTCTCTAACTTTGGTGTTGAACTTCCCTCAGTACAACTTACTTCACTCTCCTCCGAGTTCCTCCGACTGCTCTTCACCACTTCTGCAGCTTTCCCCTTGGACAGCCTTTCAGCAGCAGCGCTGGTGGCAAAGACAGGGAAGTCACTCTCACTGTCTGTCTCCATAGGACGCCCTTCGCTGATCAATTCACTTCTTTCATCATCAGCATCTTCTCCCTTGCTCTCTGTCACTGACTGCACCTCAGGGCTCAGCATGCTGGCATCTAGGCCAGTTATGTATATAGAGGATGAAGTAGTTGAATAATCTGAGGTGATGGAACTGACATCCGCTGCTAAAAACTCACTGTGTTTAATTTCAGGGCTGGCTACCTTTTTGCACGAATACCTGTGCTGGGAAGCCTGGGAGGAAGTGCTAAGCATAGTGCCAGAGTCAGACACCGTCTCTTCAACCTGGGAAGACGACTGGGAAATTGGCATTTTAGGGTTATTCTTTTGCACAGTTTGCTGACAGCTGAGATTTGGAGATTTTGCGTGCTTTTCATGGTAAGGCAGTGAAGGCTGCTCTGACAGGACGCTTTCTTTCTTTAACGACTTCTTTTCTTCTTTTACAACAACCACATCTTTTTTACTGCTGTTCTCTTTTTCCTTCAGGATGAACATCCTCTGTTTTCTCCCTGCATCTCTCTCTTTCTCGTATTCCCCTTTAGCTGTGTCCTCTTTTGCTGTGTCACCACGAGACTGTTCCGCAAGCTCCTTCTTGAAAAACACATTATCCAACTCATCTTCTGAGCTACTCGGCTGTGGTTTCTCTTTTGTTTTTTTCCGCTTGCGACTAGCTGCTGCAAAAATGGAGGACACAAGCAGTTCCTTGCTATACTGATCCTTTCCAGAACCCCAAGAACCCTGTTCAAAAAAAAAAAAAAAA
>WBMW01004897.1:835098-862297 GCA_013396635.1 Penelope pileata
AAAAAAAAAAAAAAGATAAGGCATGATTAAAAACCACAAAGAAATATCTGTTAGCAAGAGACTTTAAAAACTTCTCCTGAGCTTCAGAGCAGAAAGCTTGTATTTATTCAGGAAATATTCCCATGTCATATTCTTTACATGACATGGCCCAAGCTGTCAATTTTCATCCTGAAAATTCCACCTGAGTCCCTTCAACTTGACAGAGTCTAGTTTTTGTGCACAGCTACTTAGTTTTTGGTGGACTAATAAAGCAGGCTCAGTTAACCAAGCAGCTTTTTCAAGATTCATTTGTAGCAAAGTGCTTCACAGATGAGATCCCAAGATGTGTGGTTTCAATATCCACTTCCTCACCTATGGTGAGAAATGTAATTTCTCAAACTATTTCTCAGCTGATTTTTCTCCTTTCAGTTTTTCTGAACTTTAAAATCATATCAATTCAATAGTACCAATACAATAAAAGCTGTACAAAACCCTAATTTCGGTACAATTACAGAAAATTCACAGAAATAAATTTCTTCCTGCCCTTCAAGGCATCTGCCTTTAGAATCACACCAAAACAAAAAAGATGAGTCCAAGTGTTCTTTTGTGTAAAATTCATTAAAAACCATTTCAGGTACACTGACAACACTGCTAGCTGGCCACCTCCAGTCTGCACACCTCTGCTGCCTACTGCTCCCTTCCTGCCCTTACAGGAGTGGCAGGTTTGTCTTTGACTGCTGACCAAGAGCAGTTTGCACGCTGCAAACATTCAAGAACAGAAAAACAGCGACAATACAGGGCAGTTGCTTACATCAGGGAACCTTGAACACAGCTGGACTGAAATCTGACATCTGTGCCAAGGGCTCAGCAAGAACAGCTCAGATGTCCGTGTTCAGATGTATAGCCTCTCCCTCTGAGCTGAGGAAAGGAAGACTCAGACCAACACAGAAGGAGTTATGCTCAAAAAATTTCTGAAATCCCAATCATTTGTTACTGTGCAGCACTCCAGAGAGGGAGACGTAACGGTTATCATGAAAACATTTTTAACAAAAAAATGGGACTTCATTACTGAAAGGACCATTCTAACTGATTCCAGATACCTTATTAGAGAACAAGCTGCTGACAGGAAAATGGTGCTATCACTAATTAAAAAACAAAACAAAACAAAAACCCAACTTTACATAGTTCTATAGTACATCTGCACATAAGCACTCTAATAAACCAAGCAAATATCTAACCGATCTCAGAAGCTTGTAACTACATCATCTACAAAATACTTTACCTTAGATTTTGTTGAGTCACTAGTAGCTGAATCTGTGGAAAAATTAAAAACAGTTCTGCTCAGTTCTGTGCAATTTTCTTTTGTTGTTGCTACAGACAATGCTGGACTTATGGAAAAAGACAAGCACAGAACAAAATGTGAAGCAAATAAAAACCAGAACAGAGTGAATAATCAGAGCTCACAAAGATGCAAGCTGCACCACAGAAAGCCACCGCCATGAAAGGATGCTGTGAATTGTAGGCAGAACCAGCTCAATGATAGGAATGGCAAAGGAGCCCTGTTCTTCTAAATTAAAAAAAAACAAACAGAAATACTAATGTTTATTCAATGTTTTAGGTACACAGCCCCTGCAAAACCGCAGCTGAGAGACCTTTTCAGGATTGTACTGTGTACTCTCCTGAGTTTCAGGATACACAAAGCAAAATCAAATGTCTTAGCACTGTTTGCTGCCCTGGGTAGACAAATCGTGGTTTGTGCGGTCATATTCTTTTTGTGAGACATGAGTTTTTAAAGGAATTAAGTTGTATTTTGTGTGTAAGACCCCAATTATGTATCTCTCTTCACCTGTGACTAGGTAGAGGTAGAATTTCATTTTTAAATCAGCTAGATTTCAGCAGCTACCAGTTTTGTACTCATCTATAACAAGCGCTATTATGAAATGAAAAATGGACACCATAGTTTCACTGTCTTGCAAAACCCAAGATTATACAATTATAAAGGGGGTAGGAAGGGGCTAGCACAAGAACTAAAAAATATGAACTTGGATGCGTTCTAGCTTTAGGGACTTTCTCCCTAGGAAGAAAGAGCTGAGCCCCCTGCCACACCCCTTTTTGACACATGGCTAATGCTTTATGACTAGAAAGACTGGTAGACCATACCATGCTATTTCTCCTCAGGGTCTGCTTCAGAGATAACAAGAAACAGCAGAAAAACTTTTAAAAAGTAGCATTGATCTGTTTAAAATACTCTTAAAAGAAAATTTACAGCACAGATCAACTTTTTGTTTTTCCATTTACAAGAAACGGGGGTTTCTGCAGACAAGGCAGCTACAGTGTGGGCAACAGTCCTCCTTCTTCCTACAGTTCCAGCTGTCCATCAGTGACATCACAGAATCCACTAGTGACATCACCGTGTGATAGACTCCTCCCACTTCGCCTGTTACAACATCAGTATAAAGTGACTGTAAGTGCTGAACAACCCTTGGAAAACTGAAACAAAAGCTAGAGACGAAGGGAGAGCATTTGTGGGATACAACATGCTGGGTTAGTGCAATAGTATAGTGAAGAGGGGGAAAAAAGTCACCAAAAAAGAGCCTGCAATGCTTGTCCTTAGCCACACAAGAGGATGGCATTCATAAACAGAAGGAAATCAGCTTTAGTATATACATACTTCAACACACTTATTAAAGTGTCCCCCAGTTGACAAGAAAACATAACTCAATTTTCTGCATTCCTAACGAGCAATATTAGAACACCACTAGAGATCAATCTTTCTGCCATCACAACAAACCACTTTAACAGCAGCATATCTGCTCCACCTCACGATGATGATTGTATGGGTTACCGTGAATAAATAAAATAGTACGTGCAAGCCTCATCTTTCAATGATTATACTCCTGTTAGAGAAAGTTTTCTAACATATCATGCATGATTACCAACAATTCAAATCTGTAAAAAGTGTTAATGATCTTTAAGAAAAGAGAAAAACAATTTATTAGTAAAAGAAAATAGAAAGAGAGTTACAGTGAGATAACAGAGTAGGTTATTCTAGCCTATGGACTAGCACTGTCCGGGCAAGAGTTACCTGATACATCTCCAGGAGACACTCCCGTTCTTCCAATGTTGGTGAGTAAATGATCTATGTTTGGCACTGGCTGAGATTCTACAGTGTTTTCCTCCTGCACTGCTGTCTATAGTTAATAAACAAAGACGTCTTCATCATCGTTTCACAAATAGGTCATTACAATTCAACAGCATTTAGAAAATAGCATCATTCACCTGAGGACACGCATTCCTCATATGTTGTTATTTTCCCATTTTGCTCTATGCTTTTTAAAACAGATGCGTGGCTTTTTTCTTTTTTTTTTTTTTTTTTAAATCATTACAGCAAGGACTGGAGAGCTAAAAAGGTACATCTGGAGAGCTAAAAAGGTACATCTGAAGAGCAAACCATACGGTGATGCAATAAAAAAATATACAGACATTCTAGAGGCAGCAGAAGCAGTTTCTAAACTAAGGTAATTAGAACGCAAATATTTATGCCACAATACTTACAAGGGGTTCTTCAGCATCATCTTCTGTGAAAAACCAGTCATGCTACAATTTAAAATAAAAACGGTGAAAACTCCACAAGAAACACAAAAGCCAAGTGTGGAACAATCAAACATGGACATTACTATAAATGATATCCTGGTGTTCGAAGGATAAATACCAGACCCAAAGTGGCCCAATAAGAGAAAGCTGGTCTGTCTGCGTATGATCTTACTTTTTAAATAATGAAATGCATCCACTTACTTTTTGGATGAGTGTTTCTACAATTTTATATTGGTCTGGCATGTGCGTAACCATGTGTGTCATGTTATCGTCAGATGTCCTCACAAGCGTTGGACCAAACACTATCGCCAGGTTTCTTGGTTCCATCTAAGAAATGAAGTATTTTCATACATCATACATTTATCAACAAGAAAGGACAACAATACGAACAAAATATATTAACACAACACTATTAATATTTGAGACCAATTTTAGATGGTTTTAAAAACACATTACTGACTCAGGTAAGATGTTACACTACAATAAAATCTTCCATACACAGAAGAAACGAAGGCATCCAACACTTCTGAAATTCAAAATTGAACCTTCATTAACCAATTGCAAGTGAACAGCTCCACAAGCACAGAAACCCAAGAAAAGGCTGTAGAAGAGACTATTTGTTTTGCTTCGAAAACTGATTTTTTAAATAAAAGTGAAGAAAAATTTTGAAAGACATTGGCAGTTCCCTGGGTTTTTTTCCCCCTGAAAATATTTAGATGATACACTAAACTTAGACAGTAATCAAATAGCACATTATGTGTACTGACCAAGAGCTCATTCAATTCACATTTACTTTCAAGGAGGTGGCGGCATCCAGCATTACAGACCCAACACAACTACTCATGAGATAGGTTTACAGGTATCCCAGCCACATCACAACATTAATCACCCACTTAATTTCATTTTGAAATTACATTTCTGACAAATAATCCCAGCAAAAAAGCAGCAGCAGAACACTGATCTTCTGGTTTTTGCTTGCTTCTCTGATGTACTGTTACAACACAGAGTAGGCTAGAAAAAAATAGGAGGCAAGGTCCTTTTTCTTACGTGCTGCAAAGAGAACCCAAGCCCCTACTGCTCACTTTGACTTGACTGGTGGCCTTTGTCATGTCACGCAATTCTAATACAACCTCATTCATCTAGCCTTATATATTCTATAGTATTAATGTTATTTAAACAATATTTATATAGTACACTGAAAACATAAAATGATAAATATTTGCTTTAGGTTTTGCACTTAATGGCATCTAATATCACCTCCTTAAAATGTTGACTACAATTACACTAAAGGTTATATTTGTGTGTGTGTACATAAATACAGATCTATGCATATTTAACTAGAAGGTATTATCTGCAGAACTGAATCTGCCAAATCTATTTGAAATATGACATTTTCTGATCTTTTTAATGATTTAAGGTTGGCCATATGTTCATCTAGTTTGCATCAATCACAGCTTTTTTTTAAACCGTATCCCTGCACAGTGGTAGCCAAGTAACACGGCACCATGTCACCTGCCCTGAGGTAAGCACCCATAAGCACACCCACACTGCACAACTTTGCGTTCAGCTACACTTGCCTGAAAAAAAGGAATACTATTATTTGCATTTATAGTAGGATCATAGCATGCACAGAAGCACTTAACAAAAGTTAACTTCCCCAACCTGTGGAAATAACAAAAGCCTATTCTTAATGGTGTTACTTAAGAAATTGCTACCCTACGTCATACTCTTTTTTTTTCCCCCCTTAAAACCATTCAAAACATCTGAAAAGGTCAAACATCTGAGTTACTACAGCAAGTCCTAGTCTTAAATTTAAGTGTCCAGGAACCTAGGCTTCACACAAAGCTGATGCAACCTAGACTTCGTCGATAGGTTCATTCAGGTCATAGACATTCACTTAAGTTTTGCTCCAAACTTTTTATTCCTACAGATTCCAAAATCTAATAAAAGACTGATCTTGTGAGAGTCTGCACAGTGAAAAAAAAAACCTTTTGTTTTACAAAAGGGTGCTACTAGACACCTATTTCCATTTTGTCTTCAAAGTTAACGAAACATTCCTCTAGTCTGTAGCATACTAACTGAAAGTGTTAGTTTAAACTAGTTGAAATCCCAGACCAGACACACTTATTGGTGCCCAACTGGATTACATGAAATATACAGGCTTGGGATAAATTCAGGATGCAAACATTACCACAACACTAAACACCAGTTCTAATAAACTTATTACATGCTAAACATCAATATTTTGAAGGGATCCTTAGGGTAATCCAAAAATCTTCACAACACCACAAAGGTCTTACCCTTATCTACAATCACAAAATTATGGTCTTAGTCAATAGAAACAATAAAGCAAAAACCCTCCTCTTAATGAATGGGACAAATCAAAATACATGACACTTTTGCTGTTGCTACCTTGTTCTTCTCGGAGTTCTCTGCTACTGTCTTGAGATGTGCAGAAAGAAACTTGAGGGTCTCATAATGATGTTCAGGTAAATCATGAATCTGAAACAAACAATCGCTATTCAGAATATTAAACATTTAATGCTAATTTTGTAGTATACGTACAACACACCTCATTTCAACTTACCAGTCTCTTCAGTGTTTTCAGACGTTCAACAGGGTCTTCTTTTCTATTGGCATCTATAAAATCTGCATATTTGTCTATTAAAAAAGCAAAAGTTGATTGCATAGGTAAGAACTTTGAAAGTTAAAAAGTACTCCAGTCTGCTGCATATAATATAAAAGTGAGGAAAAAAAACAGTTTTCATAGACTATTACTACAGTAAAATTGCAAGCTTTATTCAATTTTGTTTCACATTGAAATCTCAGCTTTCAATGTTTATTTTTCACATCCTAGTGAGAATATATATATCCAGCACCAAAAACTGATCTTATCTAATATTTAGCGAGCAGGATAGTTTTAACAGAGCAAGGCTCATCCCCTGCACTCTGGGTGCACTCATCCTTACAGTTTCACCAGATCTGAGAAACGTGACCAGAGACAATTTATGGTAGTAGGCCACTGTGTTCATGATCTCTCCTCAAAAGTTGTTCTTTATAAACAATCTTGTTTATAGCTATCAAATCAGAGTTAACAACCAAAGCTTGATGCCTTTCTGTCCCCCTCCCCACTAATTCTTCCAGAAACAGTAACAGAATAAAA
The DNA here is from genome assembly GCA_013396635.1 of Penelope pileata. Lineage (NCBI taxonomy): Eukaryota > Metazoa > Chordata > Aves > Galliformes > Cracidae > Penelope > Penelope pileata. The sequence goes on from WBMW01004897.1 coordinate 841,835, forward strand.
GTAAAAAATAACATATGGGTGGGTTTTGTTTTTAGCGTGCCAAAGTAAATAGGATATTAAAATTGATACACGGAAATATTTTGGCACAATATTTGAACACTATTTGTAATTTCTTTACAATTAGACAAACTCCATTTACAGCTCTCATTTTTAAGTTACATGAACACCATGACTCCCCATTCTTCAATGAAGAAAGAGCATTAATTGCAGAGTTGAGATGATTCCACTGGATTTTCTCTCAAACCCCATGAAAGTTATAAGACAACTGTTCAACAGTAACTCCTAAAGAGGACATTGTAAAGTAAACAACTCACCATTGGTAAAAAGGGGCTCTGGGAGTTTTCTGAAGAAGGATTTCAGCAAACTGCTTATGACATTCAAGTCTCGCCATTTCTAAACATTTTGAAGAAAAGGATAGACATTCTTTATATTTCTATAATCATAACACAACTAGAATTTGTCAGGAGTTCAGAGTGGAAATACTGTTATCAAAGACTTACATCATCATGAACATCTATGTCAGTCATTCCTTTGTTGAGCTCCTCTTGCATACTTGAGATAGCAGCATTATTTCCAGGAACTCTGTAAATACCTGTGTACTCAAGACCTCTTTCTTCAACCAGTTTGCAGCATATATCAACGATCAGTGGAATATACTGATGAAAAAAACATATGTACATTCTTAAAGTATACATTAAAAAATATTTTAAAATCACAATGAAAAGAAGAACTGTCGTTTCATACTTTGTTGGTATGAGCTGGTGGGCAGTCATCTAGTCTGACACCAAATGTTCCTACAGCAGACGGCTTCTTTTCAAATGTCTTCCTCATAATGCTTGGAATGCCCTTTCTCCATGTCCCCTTGTCTTTTGGTGGGCTTGTCTCATCTTTTTGTCGTTAGTATTCACAAATAAGGAAACAAAGAACATAAGGACATTTAAGTCACAATAGTTACTGTGAATACAGGTTACATTTGCAAAGATGATGACCTCCTTTTTTCTTTTTAACCTTTTTTCCTGGCTTAGTTTCCCACAACTCACTAAACATCAGTCTGTCTTAAACATACCTTCTGTTCCTCTTCTTTCATTTAGAAAATACATTTGAATATACTCACACTCAGAAATGGAAGCAGGTAGATGACACTGCAAAATTTCAACATGCTAAGACTAAACGTACATAAATTACATTTAAAAAAATAAAATCCACAAATTCCCTGAGGTAAGATTAAGTTCCTACTGAATAACAGTGCCACACAAAACAGCTATGAAATTATGCATCCACATTAACATTTTACATTGTTCAGACCTACTTTCAGTAATTAGTAGATTTCAGGCACTCCTAAATCAGTCCAAAAGGGACTCAAACACTTAACAAAATTATTTATACACAATCAGATAAAAAGTTCAGTTCTCTGTTTACCTCCGCTACACAATTCATGCAACAAATTACAATTCCCATTCATCATGTACTGCAAGTCTTCTAGTACAACAGTAATTCCTTCTTAGTCAACTACTTCTGGAAATATTCTTTCAGTAGATTTAAAATTTACACCTGCAATTTCACTGTATAATCTGCAGCACAGAATGAATAAGGGAACATTTGTTAGTAACCTAAACTTCAGCTATAATCACTAGTCAATACTACCTGGTTTTCATAGGTATATTCATGAGGTTGAAGAACCTGAATTAAGCACCTCAACAGCTTCATACTGGGGCTATAAGAGACTAAAGAAATAAGTAAAAGAAAGGAAACATACAAACCTTTAGTGAGAAGTTTCCTCTCCGACTCATCCTTAGGAGAGTGCGGACTCTGGGTCCTCTGCTCTGCTTTAGTTCCAAGTAGAGTCTGCCTGATACTTAGGCTCTGACGAGGTGTTTTGGGAGATGGTTCTGTTTTGCTGCTTGAAGAACTGAAGCAAGATATACAGCTTCAATAAAAAGAAGCTAGATAAGCATACAAAAACTTCTGGTAGCATGCAATTTACCTACCTCATCATTGTACTGTATTCTTTAATCCTTCGACTAATTAGGTCTCTGCTAGTGACACCAGTATCCTATAAAATTAATTGAGATTTACTTTACAATCTTACAAAACACAACAATCAGTTTTTACTTTAAGAATACAATTACCTCTTCCCATCAACAGACCACATATGAAAAAGTAACATTGCAGTACAGTTAAAAATCTAGTGGGCAGTCCTTGGGAACAATAAGGACAGAACACTTGAAAACAATGAGGAAAACTGAAGTGAACAATTACAAATTAGATGCTACTATTTAGAATTTTTTTTTCAAAGCAATAAATATCTGATTAAATCCTGTTACATTGAAAGTACCTTTAAATAGAAAATATGCAAGTCAACAAAAGCTACTATGAAAAGATTGTATCTTATGTACACATAGTACTTACACTACTATATGAGTAGTACTTAAACTACTGTACATACAGCTGAAACAGCCCTGAATTGAAACGTGATTTTATCCATCTAATAATGTATATTAACCCACTTATTTTGGAAACTCTCAAAGCTAAAAAGATATGCATGCCCTCAGACATGAGAATATTCCTCTGTTGCTCACCACTGAATTGAAAACGGACTGAAGACAATTTGGGGACAAATATTAATATGTTATGTACAACAGCAAACGCTTGCTTTGTATTTCACATTAACATGTAAGTCATAGAAACATCAATGTTTAATAAAAGAAATGGACATACTTCAAATTTCATTTCTAGCTATTGAGAAACTCATCACAGTACCACTGCACACACTACTTTATAATGCAAGTCTGAAGATGAAACACTGATTATGTACTACAATTACTTTTGAAAAATATTAGGGATTTCTGATTAGCTTTATATAAAATTTAATCTACAGTCAAATCAGCAACTACATTAATTATTTCAAAAGTCTATTTTCTGATTATCAATATATCAGGCTTTTTTTTTTTTAAAACTCCATGCATTTACTCAACTACCTTGCCTAACATGTTTTCTTGTATGCTCCTGCACACAGCAATTAATAGCAATTTTTGCTTAAGCACCAAAAATAATTGCATTGTCTTTTAATTAATTAAAATACAAGAATGATTACCTCATCATTTAAGTTGCTGTTGTCTTGTATTGCTTTAATCCAAGCTAACATATTATCTCTGTCTTCAGCTTGAAACAGATACTCGCAGTCTGATGTGGTGAGTCTAAATACATTTTTCCTCTTGGTTTCACAGTATGAGATGTCTATCAAACAAGCATTGATGCTTATAGGCTGTTCTTCTTCTGATGGGGTCATTTGCTCCTTTTTATCCTTGTACAAATAAAGTGAATGACCTCGAAGAACAACATACAACTGCTTCCATGGCCGAATGCTCCCACCAACTCGCTAAAAAATACAAACCAGTATGTAAGTTTGGTTATTTATTAACAACGAATGTTTCTGTGTTAAGAAAAGCTACCTCCAAAAGTGCTCAAAAACATCTCTACCATACTTAAGAACGACCTGCAGAAAGCCTTCACTAAGCAGGACTCACTAACTGCTCTCTGTCAGAGGAATGATGGGTTTGATAGCCTGCCCTCCCTGATCACCCATTAAGTCAGAGTTCTGATGTGACAGAAACAAAAAACAATGTACAGAGGTATTAAAACAAATATCATAAAAAAAAAAATATGTAGTGGGTTCTTGGCCAGTCTTTTAAACTTTACTGAAGTCAGACTCACTTTCATGTAGCAGTGCAATTCACATTCCTGCTTTTTCCCAAGTGTTACCCTGTACATGTGCATGAGATTAATCTGAACTCTGCCCCACAGCATTCAAGAAAGTTAGAGCTTCTTATTGTTAGCAAAGAGAAAAGAAGGCCATAAGCTACATCTATATCAAGGTACTGGATCCTTCTACTTAATTGGTTGTTAGAAATGAGTTTATTCCACAGATGTTCTGAAATACAAAATTAAGACATTTCACAAAGTAGCTTCTAAAAGAAGCTGAGAAATTCACTAAGGCAAATCTTCTAACAAACAGGTCTACAACTTAGTTATAGTCTTACTGATGCTCATATCCCAAAAATGTTACTAAAAAAGCAGAACCAGAAAGCTCCAAGTTTCTTCCATCAGTTTTTCACCAGTTTAGTATTTTTGCCAAGTTAAAAAACAAAAGGAAAAAAAATCATGACAGGTACCTTTCCTTTGTCTGTAACAAGCTGACGAAAATGGAGCCATCCTTCTTTGGAGGCATCACCAAAGACCTCTGAAGAAGAATCTTTTCGGGAACCAGAGTCTTCTGAAGATTTCTGACTGTCTGAGACCTAAAGAGAACACCACCACAGAAGGAACCTCACAGTGCACTTCTAAATACATTTCTCTATGATCTCTACACGCAAGATCATGCCTCCAAGTGTTCAATGGGCATTTGGATAACAGCCTTAATAACATGCTTTAACTTTTGGTTAGCCCTGAAGTGGTAAGACAGTATTTTTGTAGGTCCTTTCCAACTGAACTATTCTATTCTATTCCTCACTTTGAAAGCTGGCATCATATTCAGCAAAGAGCCTGTAAGAACATCCCCCTGGCAAAATACAATTTCTAAAGTTTCCATAGGATAGTACAAGAACAGTGACCTCGCACATCCCAAGAATACTTTGGGACACACTGTGGAAGTCTCAGACTCTCACGAGTAAGCTTTTACAGAAGCACATCATAGATATGCTTTGTTTACAGGGCCTGAAGAAAATGAAAAATCAAGAAAGAGGTGGGGAGCCTACAAAACAGACCACATGATATGTACAGCACCAATGGGAGAAAAACATTAACACTCAATTTTAAAAAATCAATAAAAATCAAGAATAATTTGATGAGTACCAATTGCAGTGACCTTCATGACTGTTTAACACATCATTTTGTATATTAGGTTGTATAATTCATTCTACTTCACACAGTAATATTTACAATTTTTAAGAGTTGTTAAATATTTACCTACCTTGATCCCCTTTAAACTAGACACATGCTTAATAGATCTGTTGGGACAAAAAACAAATGTTAAAATAAGATTTTACACACTTAAAAAAACCTCCAAATAAACTGACATTTTCCATTAACTTACGATTTTTCCTCTTCTCTATAGTCATCCAATCCTTCATCATATGACTTTGATCTCTCCGGTTTAGTGGCAGGCTGGCTATCCAGGACACTGGGCCTGATGGATTCTGTAAGCAAGTAGAAATTTTTGAACATATAGGAACCTGACTCACATTTCTGCTATTTATTTCAAGCCATAGAGATTAACATTTTTACACTTGACCTCCAGAGAGTAAAAGGAAAGAAGTAGCACGGAAAAAAAATCAAATCACCACTCACCATGATCATGAGAAAGCTGTCGCCGAATTAAAGGGATTGGAGATGTGGGACTGGGAGGAACAGTTGTTATAGCAGGTGTTTGAGAAGCAGATGCAGAAATAACAGCAGAAGCAGGAATGTGTGCAAGATCATGGTCAATACTAGGACTAGTCGGTTCATCTACAAAGGTAATATGTCATAAATTAACATTAAATGCATTAATCAAATGCTCAAACTAAACAGCTGTCTGAACTTGTAACTACTGGGATGTCAGATTAAGTATCTTAAACATGAAGTCTTTCATACAAACACTGTGGGTCCAATTAAAGCACGCTGTTAAATGATTTTTTTTTTTTTTGAACAGGAGCCTGTTTCATTTCATAAGGATGTTACATTTTACATTAGGGATAAGGGTAAAGAGCATCGTATCCGATCATAGATTTTGCTGTGAGAGAATGAAACAGGAACTTTGTGCTAAACTCTTGTAATACGATTTTCATGAAGACTTGTTTTGTTTGTATGCATGTATGTGAAAGACGCACTTGATACATCAGTAAGTCTAAACTCAAGAGACAGGCAAGTACTATTTCCTACAATAAAACACGAGTATTCCAACTCCCACAAACTATTTGGTTTAAATCAGTGTTCCAATAACAAAGCCAAGTTGCAAACAAAAAAGCATTTAAAGGTATCTAGCACCCAGAGTACCAATCCCCCCATCCGCCACATATTCAGATAAACAAGCAAGTATTCATGTTTTTAAAAGATGGCACTGCTACATACCAATTATTTCTTCCACTAACTGCTCATACAAACGATTGCATGCCGTACATGCCCAGCACCTCACAGTCTCAACAGCCACACGAGTCATCGTGAAAGAGTCCGAAAAGCTTTAAGCATTTCTACTGTTTAACAAGTTTCTGGCAAAATGGAAGAAGCTGAAAGACGCATTTTCAAACATTCTGAGAAAAGAGTTGTAACATCCTCTAGCACACCTCGGTAGCACGAGAGAAATAACTGTACTTCATGCTCTGGTAGAAGAGGAGGGGTGGAGAGAAGCAAGTCACGAGCAGGGGCTGGACTGCACTGCCATAATGAATATGAATGTATCCTAGGTGCTAAGAACTGTAACATGCAGAGCTTCTGAAAAGCCTATTGAAACCAATGGACACTTGCAAACAGAGGTTTATTCTTTGCTTTGTGCCAACACAACTGCGTAAGCTGCATTGTGCTGCGCTAAGTCACTAACAGTTCTGTTAGCGGCAGCACTTGTACCGTCAAAATCTGGCAAAGTAAGTTTAAAACAAGATGACCAATGATTAAACAACCAAAAGATTAGCAATGACAGCCCTACTTCACGTGGAGTGGTGAATACAGAAATTTTTGAAGTGCTTCCTTTTTTTTTAAAGCACAATCCCCCGCCCCAAGCTAACTGCAAAACAGGAACATGAATAAGAAAGGAAAGCAAAAGAATTCTCAGCAAATCCCTGACACTAAATGCAAATAAATTCTAAGTTTTATTCGCACCCAGTGATAAATTGAAGCATTTACAGACTTCTCCTATACAGCAGCGAGGAGAGAGGAAGAAGCTCAGCTATGCTTCCATTTTCCAAACTACAATAGCTCACTGTCCTGCTGTCGCCTTTTTCATCTGCTCAGCTTCCCTGCAGCAAACCCTGAGAAGCACACTCATGTTGCCTAATGAATATTTCCACTCACTGAACAATTTTTCAGATGAATTACTTCATAGCATACAAACTGGAAGTGCTTGGCGTTAACTTAGTTCTGTTAACTGATCTCAGAACGTCACGGTCTCTCCTTCAAAACTTGAAATAAACCTGCAGGAGCTGCAAATACAGAAGCGCTAGGCAATGCTACACAACATCCCACAGCAATGCCACTTAAAGACACAAATTTGACTGAGGAAGAACAGCCTAAGTCCTTGCAAGTAACAGCAACTATTCGGACTCTGGTGAATTTCATGTTTTACTCTTTCGATGTACTTTCTGTAGGTTCTGAAAGCCCTGCTTCCAAAGTCCGCTGTGTGAAACAACAAAGAAAAAACAAAATTTTAAATACATATATATAAATATTAACCGCAGTGGGACTTCAATTCATCCAACATTGCTGATGTAGTGTATTACAAGATCACACTCAGAGCACACCTCTAGCACTCTTAGTGGAAGAGGGGAGAGGAGAATATTATGGGGTTACAAGACCTACGTTTCTGTAATTGATGTCTCTTGCTGTATTATATGTTACTGCTTACAACAGTATGTTGGTTATTGTTTTATTCTAAAATTCTAAAATTCTAAAAGCATTGAAGCAAGTGCCACTTCATGAGATGTAGCCTCATACAGGTATCTCCCTGTTACAAACTGCCCAGTTCTCCTTCTAGTACGTATCTAAACAGGTACATTTTAAAAAATTTTGATGGTGACAATTTAGTTAATTATCATAAAAAGAAAGAATTAAACCTCACAACACAATTACAGCAAAGCAGAAAAGAAAACATTGGTAAGTTTAATACTCCATTTGCCATTAGTGATTTGAAGAGTTTGTTCTCCCTGATTTCCTCGGAGGCGTGACAGAAAGGAGAAATGAACTCCTATTTTCAAATAATGTTAGACAAGCAGGTGTTCTGTCACCTCAGCAGACCTGAAATCCTCAAAATAATCCCCCCCCTACTTTCACACAACCAAGTAACACACTCGGTGAGCCCGGGGACAGCTTGTTGGCCACTAACACCAGCACAGCAGCATGAAGCCCCCCGGGACCCTCACCGGGTATTGGAGGAGCAGCTGGATTCATCCCCTGCCACTGTCAGAAGCTCCCAGTGATGCCCCTTATTTCACAGTGAATCTAATCCCTGCAGGAGCCAAACCTGAAGTTGTTTCAGAAAGAGGCAAGCTTTAACAAGGCTGCAAATGACATTGGGACAGGAAGGGAACAGCGGCTCAATCCCTGCCACAGCGGGAGGTTAGCTCACGGGAAGCCTTTACATAACGTGGTTACAGAGCAAACCGTGACGTGCACCGTGCGAGCTACTGCCTGCTGGTTCAACACACTTCATACACCACCACTGCCATTAAATTCAAAAAAAACAGGTAACTACACAGAACCTTTGTACTTGGACTTTTCTCCTAAGTGCTTGCCACACTTGTCTCCCTTTTAGTTTCCCTGATAAACCAGTGAGCCTGTCCCGCAGAGCCCCTCGCAGAGCACGGGAGGACGCGTGCTGCTCAGGGGTCGATGCCAACGACTGCATAAAGCACAGCAAAGCATGCAGAACAAACAAGACAGAGGAGAAGCCACACACTAATTCTCTTCAGTTTGTCATCGCAAGGATTAGTGGTGCCCCTGTAATTGTCTGTAACAAAGAGGTTGAAGCCTTCAGAAGTACTTCAAGTTCTACTTTTTGTTTGAGGAAAGGATACGAATACCACTAGTTCTGCATTGCTATGAGGCAATCCAAGAGATCAGCCATCAGAAAATGACCTCTACATGGTGACAGCATCCCTGGGGAAAGGGAAGATGCTGCTTGTCAGGATGCTGGTATACCATGGGAACACAGGTGCGCACCTGGTGAGCAGCTACAGCCAGCGGCTGTGACGGAGAGCCTTTCGGTACAATGACGTGTATAGGAGGTAAGACACTAAGAACTTGTTAAAATAGGCAAAGCTCCAACTAGAATTAACTTGTGTTAACTGATTTGCTAGCTGAAACAGGGAGAAATGTGTGCAGGAAAACACATCTCCATTGCCATGCACTTGGAGATCAGGAACCTACAAAGGGAAGGAGCACCTGTACACAATGTAAATGATCTAAAAACTGTTAACAACATTCTGGCTCTGCAAAGATGCAAATTTAACTTTACACTCATTATCTACAGGGGCAGAACGAGCGATTTCAGATCTGAAGATGTGCCATCCCCACTCTGCGAATGAGGGTTGCCTTATCTTCCTTTGCTGGTAACAGCAAGTGACTGGAAAAAAAAGTCACCTCCCAAGGCCAAAATCATTTTTTGTATTTATCCCCTCTCTTCGGACCTGGCAGTCCTGTAAGCAGCATCTCAACTTCTCAGAAGATATTAAGAAGGAAATGCATTAGAGTAAGTGCACTGCACAGCACATCATGATTTCAAACACTAACTAGAAATTTCAGCATTAAACAGATAATGCAACAATATGGCTACAAACTATAACTCAACAAGTACCAAGTTCACTAAAGATTATCATCTTTTTTAAAAATTCAAATCATAAACATGTAGTAAGTGAGCAGAAGCATATACTTAATGTAGCTTTAAATTGCTTTTCATGTGAAAAACTTTGAGACAGTGCATGCTCCTGCTCCCATACACAAAACCCCTTGGGATACAATTTTCCAAACTGCATACACTGAAGAGGATAACAGTTTCGTGGTATCATGGTTTTCTTAAAAAAAAAAAAAAAAAAAAAAAAGGTATTGAAATCTTGGATTAGGTATGTGTTTAAAGGTGACTCTGTAGCACTTCATGCAATTTTTGCTACTCATCAACCTCGTGGAATTGCAACTCTGATTGCTCTCTGTAAACACCTCAGCCCTCTGCAGAAAAAGGGCACAGCTAGATGTAGGTAGCTCATACTGCTTTCCATCTACAAAGCAAAGGGCTAAACCAGTCATTCAAAGTGCTATTTTCATTCAAGGGAAAGGAGAAAGAGACAGGCTGCAACGAAAATGCACCCATAAGAAGAGTGAAGACAAGAGATAACAGACAAGATACCAAAGGTAGCAAGAGCATCTTCCTCCACACACAGGCAAGGAAGTTCAGAAAGGTATCTCAGAGGCTCTTTGCTTCCAGGAAACTTAACAGAAAGCTGAATTTAAGCTGAACACAGACGTACCAATATAAATCTAACTATTCACAAACTTCATTTTTCTTAGAAGTCTGTCAGGAAGATAATCAACTGAAAAGACCATGTACACTATTTCATCTGCCTAGAAATAACCAATAAAACAAAAATGAATTGTTCAATCAAAAATGAACTATATGGAACTACCTCTGCTATCACACAAAATAGCACAAACGACTGATATGCAACCCACAGAAGTGGCTTTTTATCGTGAATCTCGAAGCACAAGCTGCTGCACCTTCATGACTTCCTAACTTTTATAAAAATATCATTTTTCTAAGAAGATTTTGTTGGTTAAGTTCTGCTGTTTGCTAGTTTCCAAGTACTTCCAACACTGACAGCACTGATTATCTCTAGAAAGAACCACTTCACATATCTACTTTACGTAATTATCCTCATGTAGCCAAATGAATATAATGGAAACACGTCTGCATGCTGATCACACTCATTCTTGTAAGTCACAGAAACACAGGACTGGAACAAGCCTCCTGAATCATCAAATCCAGTCTTCTGTTCATGTGCTCATGCGAATAACATATTTATTATAGTGATGGAGCTTAACAAAAAAGGTTTCCCTGTGTTATTCCTAATGCAAGATCTATGGCAACGTGTTGTTTATTTCAGTGGTAAGCAAACAAATGTACAGCTATCTTTGTCTACATGGTAATAGAAAGCATTACAAAATAGTTCTAAAGGTCCCAGCTCACAGTACTGACCTGCCACACGACCCCCAAAAAAGTACAATTCTGAATATTTGTTTTTTGGCCAAGAACCCTTACAGCATTCCTTTATCACCTATAATTATTAAGTTATAATGACAGAGTAAGGCTTATTTCTGTTTTAAAAACATTAACCATTACCGAACAAATCTGATGCTCCCACTCAATTAAAACTGTTCTAGATGTTATGAATGAATGACTTCAAATTTTAAGTTTTAATTAAAGTGGATTTTTGAGTTACAGAAACATTCAAATGGCATTTAAAATGTTAATTTGTGATTTTGTGTTTTGGCTGTTATATTTCAGAATACCACAATGATTCAAAAACTGTTCTTTGGATAAGAAATATGGAAGTTTTCTGCCTGGAGCAACAGCAATTTGGCAGGGCACACTGTAAAACCCTGAAAAAAACAGAACACTGATGCTTATCTTAGAAACACTGATGACATGTTCTGCCAATGCTATCGCTAAAGTAATGGAAGCAACAGTCCCTCAAAAATGAACATGTCAGCTCTTATTTCTACTGCCACTACATTCATACTCCCATAGCCTGGAACAGTTGGCCAGTAATTTGTAGAAGAAACTATATTACCACAACAGCTAAAGATTTTTGCACTCACCTTGACTCCTAACAGTTTTTGCTAAAATTAAAATTTCCTTAAAACATGCATTACCAACCATCTGTGTTCAGCCACCATTTGCCCTTAAGTTATTCACACATTTCGGGTTGACAGGCAATGATCACTGCTGCTAAATTTGAAGCTTTCAATTTCTCTCTACTTGATGCATACTTTTTACAATTAGGAAAAAAAAAGTGTATTCTTTCAAGTGTTTCCTTATTATATGGGGAAAATACTCATCAGGTAGGCATTTAAAGATGGGCACTGAGAAAAACAAAACCTATATACTTCTACTTTCAGCACTGCAGAAGAAGAATGGCATCATATGTACAACAGAAATGACTGAGAAGTTCAACTAATGCTAGGTATTTTAGAACCTGAAAGGTTTCATCTCCTAATTCCAAAAAAATATTTGGGAGCACACAGAAATCCCACTTGGCTCAGGAATGATGTAAAGTGCAGATGGTTGGGGAATGGGAAGTACCAACACGAAGCATGCTGATGCCTTTGTCCTGTCAGACACATAGATGTCAATGTCTTTCCACAGCACTGTGGTGTTATCAAAATCTGCTCAAATATTTTTATCTGGCTCATCTTCTTTCGGTTACTCACAAATTAATAGTGGAATGAAGTGACCTGAAAACTTTCTAGGGTAAGGTTATATTAGATATTTTCAAAAATGGGACCACACCTCTGAGGAAAAGTCTATGAGTACTTTTATGATATTGTATGCCTGAAAGAAAAAGTCTGTACTAGGAAAACTATACACTTACCCAATTCGAAAATCTAAGACAATGTACTGAGACTGTGACAACCCTCTAAAAAAATCTACATTGAAAAGAACATTCATGCAACAGCATTGGCCAAAGCATTAAACTACACTGGTAGCAAAACACACCAGAATCTGTTTCTCCATTTCACTCGCATGGCTAATTAACCTAGTCTGGGAGTTAAATTATTATTATTATTATTTTTTGAACTGGCTTTCTACTCTACAATAAATGGTGTAAAAAGAAAATAAAGTAGTTTCAAGCTGGCCACAAGCCACAGACATGCATACTGGATATCTATGTCTGAGAAACTTATTAAGATCATTATATTCTGAATCAACTTTTTCTCCTCTACTTATGAAAATGTTAAGTAACGTTTTAATTTCCATCCAAGTACTGGTTGACACATCCAAAACCACCTTGTGGATCGGAAATGTATCATTTCTTCTCTAACAGAAAAATTACATCAAAATTACAAGTCTGAAAAATGTACATTAAACACTGCAATTGCTAAAATAATCACTGGCAGAGATGGTGGTGTTTTTACTGGTCTGGAGAACAGGTGAGATGGTTTCTAGGTAAAAAGAATACCTTTCATTAGACTAACTGCTATAGCTTGAAACAATAAGACAGCATTTCAAGAACAGAGCCTTTCTTTGGACTTGAAATAGAAACAGCAGCTTTCAAATCTAAACACAATAGCCTGTATTTAGCAGCACACTGAAAGTACTGAAGCTCCCAGTGCCAGGATGTGTTTTTCTGTAAAACCAGCAACTTCTTCATTCCCCAAGAACATGTGCTTGCCTGAAGAATGTGAGCACACAATGTTGTCTAAATTTTTCAAATGAATTTCTCTTACTAAAGATGTAATAATATCTACCTACCAGCTCTGCTCTGAACAGGTATCTCTTTTCCATTAGCAAACACAAAGCTAAATTTAATCTCCCTGCCTCAGTACAGCACTTTGTGAAAGGACTAGTGTCAAAAGGCAATTCTCCAGCACATCATCATAATCTCAGCAAGAAACTGCCAGAAGCAAGCTTGATGGAAAGTCTGCTCAGCTTTCTGTGTGTGGTGCAAGGCATCACAGTACTTAGAAAAGATGCTCACAAATCACCCTGCGGTTGGGCTTGCCCTCTAGAGCAGGTTGGTCACAAAACACTGACACAGAAGCCAACTATTCCTGGCTCAATTTCTATCAAATTATGATCTGGCCATATACACTTCTTTTAATGAGGTTGCCAACAGCAAGGTATATCTTTATTCAAAGTAACATCCTCTCTCTGGCCAGCCAGAAGAAGAAAAATATCCGAGCAATTTTCCTTCAAAAGAGTTAAAAATGTCTTAACTGAGTTTCAAAGTAGATCTAGAGTTTTATCTGTCTGATAAAGGGCGGATAAGCTTACAATTGAAGTTGTAATTAGGCATAATGATAGTGGAACAAGCAAATTTAGACTCTGGAATATTAATTCTAACTTTCTAAGATGCCCAGCCTTCATGGCATTTGACATTCTTCCTTATTCAGGGAGGGTTATTTCATCCTGAGTGTGCTGGAACTGCAGTGGAAGTTTTCCACAGCTCCAGTACCGGCACGAGGATTTCCCACTCAGGAAGGCAGTGCTGAGTGCTGGGGTGGCTCACTGAGCTCGTGCTCTAGCTGCACCGCTCAGTATTTCTGCACTGTTCAGGAGGTTCAGTCCATGAGGCTAAGGAGCACACAAGAATTCACAAAATCATGTGGTATTATGCCAGAAGATTGCAATGCAGAGTTACAACTTCGTTTCTTTGGAACTGCTCAGCCACTACTGGAATGAAGTGCAATTTGCCATGTTTAAAGCTCCTTTGAACTTTAATCACCGCATTTCTCTAAAATCTGGATGCAAGCCACAGGAGTAAAAGTTCATGGCAAATCTTCACTTAAATCAAGCCCAACCTTTTCAACACAACCTCCTATCATAAACTGGATTGATTTGACTTTTATACGACATTTACATTGCAAAGGGTTAGAAATCTCCCAGCAAGCACTCTTAAGTGAGTACAAATACCACACACAACTTAATCAAGTATCTAACATTGATTTTAGGCACATGATTTTAGAAAATGCATGCAAAGACTGGCTACATGCCTAACAGATCTGCTCTACTGCAGGAAGAAAGATAAATGGGTTCTCAGGAAGAGTCCAAAGTTACTAGATACTGATGCATCCAATAACCAAAAAAATCTACACACCTCTCATTCTACAAGGAAATCTCAATATGAAAACCATCTGCTGAGCTCTCTAAGAAAGCATTTTTATTAAGTGTTAACAAAATTCTGTCAGAAAAATGGAATATAGCATCTTGTTTCACATTTCTATCCTTCAGTAAACGCATATCTCCTTCACTTATTTTGGTCGTTTGGTTCAATCTAGTAGCAGATAGCATAGGAAATTTTAGGGAAAAAATATCATTGACACAGATCCAGATTAGAAGACAACTGTGCTAAGACAAGAAATCTCTAACTCCCTTTAACAGCTCTTCTTAACATTCTTTGGTGGTTTTATGGATTAGGTTTTCACATATGCAAGTCTGAGAATTAAAATTCAGGGTTTTTTTTAAAACACTTCTTATACTAAATTCAAGAAAACACAGATATAAATCAACCTGTCTGGAAAATGGTCTGCTAAGTTCAAGGCTCCAGAGGGTGAAACAAGTCACAACCAAAAAACTCAACAACAGCAAAAAAAAAAAAAAAAAAGGACAACACAGACATTGAAGTAGAACAAACTCACTCTGCCACTGAAACTCTCTTCTGCAGATGACTACATTTCTCACATACCCCAAAGTGTTTTCCTGATCATTTTTACTACTACTAACAATCCCTCCATAGGCTAAAGATAATTTAGAAGAAAAAAGGAAAAGTGTTCAGCCTATATGATTTAAGATCTACATAATTCCAACTCTTTCAACCCACACCATTTTTGCATCTTCTGCTTCCATAAATCTTTTAATTCATATCCACATTAGCTTATTTACTTGCAAATTCACCTCATCTCATTGCTATCCTTTCACCCAAAACAGCCTGCCTTCCTTTAAATCCTTGTCTGTTTCAGAAAGCTTTCTCTTTACCTTTTCAGCTCTTAAAATCAATTTTTTCCCACAAATCACCATTACATCCATATTCTCTCTTTATTGGATTCCACGCTTTATGCTATAAAGGTAAATATGTTTCCAAAGGCACTGCAACTGCTAGGTGTCCAAAGAAATAACATCAGAGCATTAAGCGGAGTGATCACCAGACAGGGTTATATAATGGAAACTTCTCCAGAGGGTTGAGGAACATTCTAGAAAAATTAATCCACTGTAGACCTTTTTAAACTGATCCAGGATTCTAAACAAAACAAGATTATTTTGTCCTCCACTGAAAAATATTTTCAGTTTTTACTACACTAACATTATTTTAGATGAGAAAAGAGCCCTCAGCCCCAGGATTCACGGCTGTCTGGCATGGCACTCTCCATCATCTTTAACAGAGAAAAGTTCAGCGTATACTGTAACAGTTTGACTCACCAATAAATGGAATAGAAGCCAAGGAATCACCAGGTGGGCTGGAACCTGATGCTTTCCTTTCCTCTATTCGTTTTATGTGGACTTCCCTCCGAGCATCATTAGGTAACCAACAGGTGGTGTCTGAGGCTGGTTCTTGGTCATTGACAGCAAGAATGTAGGACTGATGCCTCAAAGGCTGTGGAGTTTGGTGACCAGAAGGTGATTTGTCCCGCATGACAACTGTGTCTTTGCCATTTTCCTGAACATCCGTCTGCACAATTTCAGGCTCATGGGCATTTTCCCTTTCAAAATCGTGACTCTTTTTTCTGATGGAAACATCTATGTTATCAGAGGTAGCTGAACTCTCACTTGTTTGTTGAACAAGTTTGGCAGAAGATGGAGACAAAGAGGAGGGCTGGATGGTTTTGCCAGTTTCTGTTCTGTGATCTGGGGCTCCATCTGCTCGGATCCGTGACTGTTGGTTTAACAGGCCGCTCTGATGCAAGTGATTTACTGTTCTTTGGTCTTTGCCGGCAATGACATCCAGGCTCTGGTTAAGGGGAAAGGATGGTTTTGCTGCATAGGAAGAGTTCTTCAAAGAGCTACTTTTAGAACTTCTGGCTGTTGTGAGAGACAACCTCTCCTGTGAAATTGCTGTAGGTTTTGAAATTCCCCCAGGAGTTTGCAAATCTCGAGAAGGCTGCAACATTTTTACATCTGGCGGAACTTTCTGAAAATGAGAACCAGGCAGCGAAGCCCTACTACCTACTCTCCTACCATCTGAAGTATAACCACTTGGTGCCATAGAAAAATTTTGACCTCGAAGGGACATATGAAATGCATGTTGCCTAGGTCTCTCATAAATACCTCGCCGATCATCTTGCTCCGTAAACCCTGTCCACTTGTAAGTCTTTCTCCTATCTCCATTTGTATCTGCAATCAGATTCTCAGAGCGAAAATTTTCTAGCGTTTCACCCTGTTTGCTGAGATAATCCCACGACCGAGCCCTGTGATTCCTAGCACTAATTGAAGGTGAAGTTAGTGTATCTTGTGAAGCACTTCGTGGCCACTCTTTCATCAACACAGGATCTTCAAGTCTTTCCTGGGATACACTCCTCTGCCGGATCTGTGCAGACTGTGGAACCCTGTCATGAGAGGTGCTCCTGCGCCGTACCTGTGAAGCAGTGCGATTTGGCACCACTTGATTGTAATCAGTTGTATTCTGAGAAGCTGCTCTTAAACTATCTAACCTTTCCTGTATCGTTCGGGAGCCATACATGTGCATGCGCCTGTTATCAATGTATTCTTTGTAGGTTTTGTAGGTCTTCCAGTCTATGTGCTGGTGTGAGGATGGAGAACTGTAATGATTTGAAGAGACAGAGGGTGAGTCTGTGGCTTGAGCAGAAGGTCTAGTGCTTGGGATGCCTTCTGGACATACCACATAATTTGAAGCCTTACTCACTGCTCCAGATGGATCAACTGGCCTTGTTATTGGAGTCTGTGGAAGTACAATGGCAGTGGACACTGAAGAAGACGGTGACGTGGTCCGTGCTTTTAGAGTGGTTTGATCTTTTAAGCCATATCTTACTTCCTCTGTCCTGTGTGATGGACCAGCATGATTATTTCTACAAGATGGCAAATCTACAGCCTTCTCAGAAGGCACAATAACAGTCCTTACAGTTTCATTGCAAACACACACAGCTGTATTTGATTTTGCAATGTCTGTTGGTGATGGAGGCACTTGTATTTCCATTCTGTAGGCCCTCTCTGGCTGTGTCAATGCCCGTACTGGTCTGCTGACTTGCTGTTTCCCCAATGAGAAATCAGAAGATAGCTTGTCACCAGCTTGTGCCGTAACAGAAGTGGTGGATGTCAGGCGTGGATAACATATTGGTGGTGGTTCAGGAATGTTGTGGGCATTACCACTGTAAGCTTCGTTGCCTTTCAGGTAGGCATCTTGGGAATATGCCTGTGGACAGAAGATTCTGTGAGTATTAACTTGTAAAGGAGACAGAAAAGTTCACAATCTGGCATTTGGACAATCAAACTTCAAGAGATGGAACACAAGTTTGAAATTTGCGGTATATAACATTTTTGATAAAATGTTAGTTTAAAAGACTAAAAACAGCATTCCATCCCATTAGTGAGCACAAACAGAACAAGCAACATCATTAAATGCAACCCCCCTCCCAACAATTCAATAGCTGAACTGGTGGCCAAAGCTAGGAAATACTGCAGGTAGAGCAGTGAGGCAGGTTTGTCAAAATCTACGAGCAGAAAACAGTATTTTTTTCAACCTTTATTTTTGCTTTCTATCATGATGCTCCTAATATCCTTCCCATTTAAGCTTTGTGTAGTTGGGAACTAGTATTTTACAGCAATTTACAGGTTAAAATGCTGCATAATAAATTCAACTAGCGCTAGAATATTCTCTAGTCACTAAACGCATAAAAGAACTCAATTCGTTTAACACAGTACATGTGAAAAGTACACACACATATACACACACAGTCCTCTCTCTAAGATGTCTTCTACATAAAAACTACTGTTCCTAAACATAAAATGAATAAATTGAAGCACTAACATCTTTGCTGTGAGCCAACACCCTACAAGTAATCTTACATTTTACAGGAGACAGCCAGTACATGGTACACAAATTTTACTGCAAAAATATGAATAATATGCATCATTTTTAACTTCAAGGTACAAACAGTATGAAAATCCACACATAATCACTACTGTCTACACAATATTAGAACACAAACTAAAATTTCAAATTAATTTCCTTAGTGTTTCTATTTGCATCTTTATGCTTAAGAGCCTGACTCCCGAGGAAAAAAATGGTTATATTACACTTATGTTTCAGCAGCCTCCTTTTAGGAAAGCAACATTTACCACTGTTAAATTAACAGAACATACCACAAAAAGTCAATGAGAAGCAAATAGCATTTCTAAATGATAGTCTATTATTTAAAAACTTCAGCATTACTTTGTTCAGTTAAAATATAATGAAATGAAGAGCCAACGGCAGAGCCTGCCAACACAACTGAAGATTAAAATGATTTCTCGGGGCTTTTACACATTTAGGTGCGGTATCACATCACAGCATTTCCTCTCCAAATCATAACATGTTCAATTCCAGAATATCAATGTACCCTGTCTTAAGACTACAGATTACAAAAACCCAAATGCAGCCATAAAATTAATACAGAGCAAAGTACAGAGGTGGGCGAGGCATTTAGAACACTGGTGCAATAAATGTTATACTGAGCATTAGTGAACTGCAAAATATTAAGGCACACTGAAAGAAAAACGACCAAGTCACAGGCACAAACCACAAATTAAGATATTAGCATTATCAAGAGAATTCAGCTCTACCTAGCTCATTTCCAACAAACTTGCTGTTTCATATTCTTGCTTCTCACAGATCACTGAAGAAAAACATGCCTTACAAAAAATCAGAAATGGCTACTGTACATTTCTTACCAGTGCTGTGACATCCTTTGTAAACTGCAGCTGGCAGAAAACAGGAAAACATAGTAAAAGCTGCTTACAGATGTAAAGACAGAATTATGTTTTCATATTGATGTTGGATACAGCAAGCTAAAAATACAACTACACCGATTTCACTGGAAGGTACCAACAGAGGTAAAGGGCAGTAGAGCAGAAAAAAATAGCTTCACCCTCCTTCTGAGCACATCCATCTCAGGCTTTTATCTGCTGCTTGCTTTATCCCCTACCCTTACAGAAAACAAAATACATTTGTGCCATTTTGCCTTGGTGCATCCCCACAGCTGCCTGCAGAGAGCTCTGCTTCTATGCAACGCGACTTCCCTTCCACCACAGCAACATTACTGTCCCTCATTTCCCCTGGGCTTCTCCCATCCCTGCTTCCTGGTGACGAAACAACAGCTTTATTATGCATTTAAAACAGCACGCCCCTTCCCCACATCCATCTGAACACGACCACAAGCTGTCAGCTGACTGCAGCTGCTTTCATGCTGTACGTCTGAAATCGGAGGAATGATGCTGCAGAAACACTCCACTCGTGATATTTTTTTTTCCTCCATTTGTAGTGTTAAAAAAAAAAAAAATACCAAGCCAGATTACTACTGTATGTGACACATTTAACAGAGGGAAGGAACATACAAAGATAAATATTTCTAAATCTTTAAAGGAAAGGGTTATTTAAAATCTTGATAGGCTTTAAGAATAAGAAAAAAATGGAAAAGATGCCAAAGATCCAGAAAACAGATGGTAAAGAGGCTACTGGCATGGAAGATAAACAAAAACAACCCCCCACCCAAATCAGAAAATAATTACTACTTCATAGAGCTGATAAAACAGTTTAAAACGTGGGATAGGCATATTATGCCAAGATAAAATACACTGACTTTATGCTTTTGTAAAACACGCCCACGACAGACAATGCTTCATTGACTCCGACAGCAGAACGGCTGAATTCCAAAGCTGCTGTGATCTGATCACAGCTAAAGACTACAAGTGAGTATAAAAATCAATTCCTAGGTCTTGACAAAATCAATCACAGATATTAAAACACCTTCAGAAGAAACCATTCGTGCAGGGACCAAAAGAAGGCTGGACTCCCC
>WBMW01004897.1:862356-945772 GCA_013396635.1 Penelope pileata
CTGCAGGTGTACTTGAAAGACTGTTAGTATGAATAGCAGATTTTGATGTTGGAAAGTGCGCTTCTCCTTTCAATCTCATTCCACTCACTTCCCAAAAAATCATTAAAGCAAAGATAAACTTTCATCCAAGAAAGATAAAGTTTATTAAGGGCTGTGATACTCCGATAGAGGAATATTTAAGCTGTTTTTCATAATCCTGATTAAGGTCCTACATAGTGCAACATACAAAAAAAAAAAATGCATGTGTCAGAACTGATTGCTGTTAAATAACATCAAGCCGAATGGTGCATTATCAACCTTTTTATTACAAAATATTTTAACTGCTTCAACCAAAAGGTGATGGTTAAAATTTTCTTTTTTAACCTACGAGCAAAAATGTGAAGTACACCAATATACTTTTTTCATACACTAGGTACTTGACATATTTTGCAACACTATATGAAGCATACCTTGAATATTACTCTCTCATTTTAATTCTTCTAGCGATATGTGAAAATACTAACTTAATCTCGAAGTTATTTCGATAGGAAATTTACTCATAAAAGAAGCCCTTAGGTATAACTTAAAGTCTTTAAAAAGCCTTTAAAAAAGAAATTGAAAGCAAAATCAAAACAGCCTTCCAGCTGAAAGTAAACAAATAAAATCCAGATGAGAGCTTCCTAGTCCAGCCACCTGCCAAGCTCCCGAAATTCCTATGGGAGCTGAGCACTCTGCAATTCACTGCAAGTTCCACCATGATGCAAAAATGAGTCTCTAATTTTTTAATTTAAAACCCACCTTCTCAAAAAGAAATCCCTGAAATTATGGAAAGCTTACCATACAAATACAACAATTTAGTATAACATTAGCAGCTCAGACAAATGATAGTTCTGCAACAGTTTCTGGATTAAAACTGCTGCTCTGACACTAAGAATGCAGTGTGCTTCCAGTCACTGGGGACAACTTCTCTCCCACCTTGCAGTCTGCTTTTGTTTGCACCAAGTCTGCAAACTCCTAAGCTGAAGGGTGAATTTCTTACTGTGAATTTGTATAGGTACATTTTGGTTTTAACTTGTAAGGTCATGTCTTATGATATAAAAAATAATTTAAAGCAAATAAAACATTCTGCACAGCTTATTAACCCCCTGATACTCAGATGGTTTTGCTGACATTTGTTATTTCCCATTTGATTCTATGCACAAATATTTAGAAAACATTAATGTTTGCATATAATAACATATTAATAAGTCATTTTTAATATAACTTTCCAAGTGGCCAGCTCCAATTTATACATTAGATCCTATTAAAGATGCAGTTTTTAAAGAGCAGTACTTTAAAGTGCCTGATACTTTAAAATGCAGTGACTTAAGCTATGTTCTTCTTTACTTACACAAGGAGTGATCACCAAACATGCATATTCCAACATGAGCACACCTGAAAAAACTGACCCCCAAACCCCTCATACTGAGGACACCCCAGCACAAAGCCTACTGACAGGAGTCAGAACCAAGGCTGACCCCCAGGCAGGCTCAGCTGTTTCAGATTTCTCTCTACAGAGGGTGCATTTGCACTGGTCCTTTGTGGCACACAGTCAATGACTGAAGAGTGTCATAATTCGATTATTTTTTTTTTAAGTATTAAATGAGTTATCCAGAAGGCTTTGAAACAGCAACAGTTCATTAGATACATTTGAGAAAAGGAACTATTTGAGGTCCAGCAGAATGTGCTGTCCTGTCTGTAGGAAATCAGTGGTCTTAGCGCGTACAAGATGCTCAAAATTGATTTCTCTCAAAAAAGGTTGAAAATGCTATACAAATTTTTACAGACAGACCTAAGTTGAAATGCACATCATTATAATCTCCTCTTCCTCCTTATCATCTCAAAACGATTACATACCAACTACAAGTTTTTTTAAACAAAAGCATAAATGGAGGGACATGAAAGACTGCTGTTCAAAATCTGTTTGATAACCACAGACTGACATTAATTATGAGACAGCTGAAATTACAGCAAGAGAAATTCTCTCTGGGCCCTCTGCCAATAAGCAGGTATCACAGTCTACTCTTAAACTTTGAATCCAGGCGCTGTTGTCCTTTTTTTTTTTTTTTTTTAAAAGGTAAAGGCTACCACTATCCCCACTTGAGCCCTTCCTCTGCCATCCCTTTTAGGCAAGCTAAGTGACAAACAGCATTTACTTTTCAGCTGTCCGCATTCTGCACTTGCTTTACAAAAAGCAACTCTCCACTGTGTTCCCACTCTTTACTATTTAAAAGGCACATCAAAAACAGCTTCAAATTTTCACAGTATAGAACAGAGCGACAACTTGCATGAAAATTTTTCAGTGTCTCAACTGACATTGTTTCACACGCATATCAAATGCACACTTCTGTACCTTTATTACATGAAAGGGAAACAGGCCAAAGAGACATATCTTAGAAGAAAAAACTGGCCTTACATAACTGAGCTTCAGTCCTAAGTAATTCAGTTATTTCAGAAGAAATGGAGAAGTTTTTTCTGCAATCTACAAAACTAAACAAACCATGACTTCTTATGGTTTTTGGCCATCACTTCCTATTGCTTTCATTTCCGAATTCCTTCCTGATAAGGCAGCCCTGCCTCCAACAATACCCCTAACCCTGTTTTCCCTCTCCCATCCAGCATCACTCCCAGCTGCCCTAGATACAGTGCAGAAGGCGATACATTCCATGAAGGGTCCCACATTATGACATACTCCTTGGCATTACAACAAATAGATTTAGTCAGTGACAGGCCAAACAGAGTAGCTAACTTGAGCCTTGACCCTTGTAAAGAAAATGTTTCATTGCCCTAGCCTCAGATTTTCAACCAGATTTTCTTGAAACTGGTCAATGAGTCCGGTATCAACAGGGGTGAGGAGAAAGAATAGGGAGTAAACAATAGCCAAGAATACTGTGGTATGTATTTTGTTCCCTTAAGAACCAAGTTTAAAAGGAGATATTTCTGAATGCTTTCAGTAAGGTATTCTCTGATAAACCAAGCTGGACACTCAACCTCTATTTTATGTCCTTTCCTTATCAGCTCAGCATTGTAACAAAGGTGACACCAATGCCAGCCTTCAGCGGGACAGCCTGAGCACAAGCACACCCCTGGAGGAGCCAAACACCTGTCTCTCAAACAACAGGGTTTATTTGAAGTAAACACTCCCAACAGTTCAAGGGCTGCAATTTGGTGAGTAAGTAGCAACAATCCTATACCTCATAACTAAGTGGTAGCTTCATAGGGAAATATGCTGTAGAAATATAAAGGACTATACACCAGAAGTGTAAGAAAAAATGAATGAAAACTGGAAAAATCTCTTCTGCTTCAATATAAATGCTAAAATTCCCTCTGTATGAAAACGGTGTACTGCCTCTGCAAAGTCTATTTCTACATAAAACAGCAGTTTTCTAACCCAAACCACTATGCAGCTATAGCTTACGGTTGAAGTTTACGGGCTAAGAGATGGCAACACTTAACTTCACATGATAGAATAGGAATTTAGATGAAAAACATTATCTGCTTTTACTGTATTTATTTGTAAGCCCATCTGGGAAGAATCATCATCATCTGGTACAGACACCAAGATGAAAAACTTTGAAGTTTTAGTAAATAAAAAACGGAATCCCTATTGTATGTTCATTGTCACTGTATGTAAATCTGTATGTAAATTTTTCATGTAACTGAAGTCCAGAAACTAGAACTTACAGCAATTGCTTATCTTAAAAAGTTTCCTGATTGCTTTCCCACTCCTAATTAACACGCACTTACATTTGAACATTTTCTTTACTCCTTCCCTTTTATCATACCTGCTATTTCTGTATTTCCATCATATTTGTGACTTCCTGCATTTCCAGCCAATCCTTGTTTTGCCTACAAAGCAAAAGCATTTGCTCCTTGCTCTCACTTCTCTTTCAGTGTCCTCAGTCCACCTCAGTCACCCATGTACACTTGCCTTACCTTAAACATTCATAAAAACAATTTAAAAGCTGCATGACCCAATGTGAATATTTTGAGAGACATCCTGAATACCATGGCTAAAACTAGTGCTCTTCCTCCTCTTTCCTTCAGTTTTTTCATTCCAAAGCAGCCTGAAAGCCTACAGGCACAGCTCTGGAAGATGGTCCTCTTCACTGAGTTCAGAACGGTATCTGTCAAACTTAGCTGCAAGATTAGACATCTGTGCTCAAAGCCTGAAACCTTTCAAGCCAAAAGTAAAGCCATGAGGAAATTTTTTAATATATATTTGTTTGTTTACACAGATTAAGCCAAATTGCATAAATACTGATTGGAAGGGATTTCTGGAGATCATCTAGTTCAATCTACCACTCACAGCTGAACTACCACAAACACTCTCAAGTCAGCCACTGCTTTGTCTAGCTGCGTCGCAAAAAACTTTCGCAGATGGAGATACCATCTGCACTGACTTCAGTGCTGTACCCTTTCAGTAAAAAAGAAAAAAAAGTGCTACTACATTACCCTTCCTGATTTGAACCTCCTAAGAAACTACTGGGAAAAGTCTGTCTCCATGATCTCAGCAATGACTCTGAGTAATTATGGATCGCTGTTAGATCACCCCCAAGCCACCTCTTTACCAGGCTAAGTCCCAGCTCCTGAGCCTCCCCTCGAGGGCTGCATGTTCCAGGACCCTGACCATCTCAGCAGCACTCTTCTGGACCTTCTCCATTTTTTTCACAACCTTCTTGAACTAGGCACAGAATTCCAGGTATAGCCTCATCAGCATGTCAGGTGATGGAGGATAACAGCTTCCTTCCCCTGCTGGATGCGCTGCCCCCAACGCAGCCCAGCCTGTGGTTTGCCTTACTCACACGAGCACACTGATGACTCTTTGACCCTGGTATCTACTGGCTCATTTTCAGCAGGACCCTTATTCAGCCAGTTGCTTCCTAGTCTGAACTAACGCATTAAGTTATCATGCCTGTCATGCAAAATTTCTATTTTCCTCATTTAATGTCACAAGGCATCTGTTGGTCCAATTCTCAAGAAAACCCAAGTCCATCTGCACTGAGACTTTGTCATCTGTCCTGTCAGCTACTCCATTCTGTGTCACTCACAACTCTGCTCAGTCATCATCCAGCTTGTTGCTGAAGATATGAACACTGGCCTCAGCTTAAACTCCTTGGGTACTCCTCTTCTAGGTCAGTATAAATTCATTGATTCCCTCTCTAATCCCAACTTGCAATCCATACAGTCAGTACATGCCCTCTCTTAGCTTCCAAAAGAGAAATGGTATCATGCTTTTGATACTATCTCGTACTGAAGCTGTTTCTAAGGACACTTCCAGGCCCTCCTCTCCAGTCACCAGACCGACTTCTTCCCAGAAATTCCCACAACCTGCATATCTGTAAAACACTTTCTCATTAACCTTTATATTCCCTGCCTGCCTAGGCCCCATCTGGGCTTTGTCCTCAGCTATCTGCAATGCTTTTGCACTCCTCTGTCCCGTCATTCCATTTCAGGTATGCTCTCTTTTCCTCCTTTTAGTTCATCAGCAAGCTATTTGTTTAGATAAGCAGCCTTCTATGGAAATTCCTGAATTTCTAACACAAGATGGTTCTTTCCTGAGCTCTCAACCAGTCTTCTAAAGAAGTCCTTGAAATCCAAAAGAGCTCCTAGGAAAATATGCATTTCAAATACATAACTGATTTTTTATTAACATTTTTCCATCTAACAAATAATCCTTTAAAATATTGGTAAAACAAGAAAAATCCAGTTCAAAATTTAAGCAGCCCACTTCAGATCGCAAATTTTAAACTTTGTTAGTAGTTTACACGTTCAAAACAAACAAAATGTTTCAAAGTTATCAAAAAAGATAATCTTAAGTAAATTAATCTCAATTTTGGAGAGAAGTATGAAGAAAAAAGTTGTTGCCAAGACTAAGTTTTTGCCATGCACAGAGATGTTTTTAAATATCCCTTCTCCCATTCCCAAAATGACATTTCCGAGATCAAGTCGATGAATGAACATGACTTTGACACTGACTTCACAGGATTTCACATGTAACTCCCCTCTAAGTAAGGAGTGCATGCATGCCACAGAAGGCAATGAAACACAGACTGGAACACTTCTCTGATACTATTGATGAATAGATTTGAAGGCCTGTTCTCAGGAAATTCAATAGCATTCATAGACAACGTTCCTGAAGACTAAACTCAAAGTTTACCTCACTGTTTATAGAAACAAACAACTGTGCTCCTTATGTACCTAACCAATCAATAGCACACCGAGTAGGTTGCCAAATACTAGAAACCTACACAGCCAGCATAATTCCTGAATATACTATTTTATCCCAATCATGCAGACAAACCTTTCTTCAGCTGCTACTACAATATCTACCAGTGCATTTTTTTCCACAGCATACCTGTGTTTAATGTCAACAGTTTGCAGTGAGCAATATCATACAAAGATATTTAGTGAAATTTATGACACGTAAAAAAAAAACCAAAAAAACTATGATACTATGATAACAACCTAAATAATGTAACTTCTGTGACAAGTGCGTATTGTCTCCTGTACTAATAAGGGTATTGTACTTAGCCATTTATCATTCATTTTGAATTTATACTGACAGAACATTACCACGACAGAGATTGTTACCACTTAAATAAGCTGTACTTCATTTAGGAATAAGAATTTGCCCTGAGGTTTATACTTTATTTAGACATATGATTTCCAGAAAAAGCTAAGATAATATTAATGAAAAAGATGAGAATAGAAAGATAAAACAACAACAAAAAAAAAAAACGGTTTCTTATCTGAAAGCAAGAAATTACCATCTTTTCATGGAAAGTGAAAGGAGTAACATTCTGTGCTGTTACTCTGAAAATACACTGCATTTTAAAGGTGAGCGTTCAGCTTTGAGCCAAGTTCTTCACCAAATCTTGTCATTAGATGAGCTAGATTCTAACATCTGAAGGCTGAACATTAACAATCACTGTGTCCAGAGGAGTCACACACAGTTTCTGTTTGATGGAAGTTACAGTGGTGGACCATGTTGCAAAATAATGCTAACTTATAAAGTAAATGATTATATTTCCCCCTATCTGTGATGATCTAAAAGGGAGAAAAATCACAGGACAGAAGAATGACTTCTGTTGTATGATGCCACCCATTTCCATTACCTGTATCTTCAGATGTTGCAACTCTGCTATCAAAGATTGATATCTTTTAGCAGTAAAATATACACACTAAAATAGAGACTATGATTTTTAGGAATGCCTTTAATCATCAGACCTCCTGACTGCATAGCAAACTGCAGGTATCAGAAGTCTTTTCCTATAGGCCTAAGTACACTCAATGCTCAGTCTTGCAGAATACAGAAAACAGCTGTCTCTTCATGGCTTTCCTCTAGCAGATGCTATGTGGCACTGACAGTCCAGAAGACCGGCCCACTTTTACACAAACAAATACATCACAGCAAACAGGAGGAGAAATTCCTTCGTGTCATATCACAATCATCTACCAACCCAACAGAAAAGCAGGCCAACAACAATCAGAAGGAACTTGTACAAGCTGCAGAAGCAAACCATTCTGTCTCTTAAGCTAATCCTCTCTATATCTTCAAAAAAGGAGTTTGGAATACTGAATTCACAACTCTATCACACACTCCAAATCAAAATAAACATGTTTTCTTTAATGGCACCTGGAAAGTTCTCCCCATGAGTATCTCCACGTAATTTCTAGATCTCTCACAGGCAGGTAATTTTATGTTCTTTTCCTCAAGCTAATAATATGGGCTTATTGCCCTATGTGTCCTTTAATACTGGAAATACAACCACTAAAACCTGCAGACCTTTTATAGCAGTTATATAAAAGCAAGTCATACTACCACTATGTAGATTAGAAAACAGTTTTCTGACCACTAACCAGCAAGTCTACTTTGCTCATTGTCACCTCCTTTCCTCTACTTCCAATTATAAAAGAAACTAAATGTCAAAATGTTAGGTAGTCCTCCAATTCTTCAGAATACACACTTACATAAGATATTTCATATACAGCTCTTCTGGGCTTAGAGACACTATATGAGAGATGAGTCATTCAGATTCATCTTCAGATGAATTCTCACTTCAGATGTGAAGCATAGGGGCACTAGTGTAACAAAATATTTACCGCAGTTACAATTTAAAATTTTGGCATTCATCACATTGTTTTTTTCATGGAAATCCACTAAGAATTGGTGAGTTATTAACAAAAACTAATTTTAAGCTCCATATGCTAATTCATTGATTCAAATTTAGTAATGATTCTCAATTTCTTTACAATTTACAAGATGCTAGAAATATCATGTGAAACAGGCATTCTACCCTATATTTGGATTCCTCTAATTACAGGGATGGCAAAGAAGTAGGAGAACATCTAAGGAGTGTCATACAGCTAAATGTTAACATTTTAATTACTTGCTAGAAGCACAGTTCAAAGACTTCATAACCAACAGCAAGTCTCTCTTTTCCCCCTTAGTCAACATAGCATCTGAACGTAAGCATCATGAACATACCAGCTGAAGGATGTCCTCGTCTTTTGGCATTACACTAAGTTCCAACATGCTGTCACTGAAACAAAAAAACATCACACATTAACTACTGGAAAAGATTTTCAATTCATATTATGAAGATTATCCATTAACTTCCATCAGAGTCACAGCAAATAAGAGAAGAACAGAAATCTCCTTGAAGAATACATCTGTGCTCTCTATAAAATCAGTACACTAAGGCAATATACTTAATCAGTTTTGTTTCATTATTTAGAGTCCTAATATACATTAGTTGTTTGGAGCTTCTCAGACAAAACAAGGTAACAAATCTTTGAACATGGGTAGAACTTGCCTTTTGCTGGGGAAATACCATAATAACCAAATTGCATGAGATATCAGGCAATAGTGAGACAAGCATTGACTTGTACCTTTCGGCTCCCAACACCTCCCAGCAGAATCAACCTAAACATACTTAGTCAGACAGATGACCTCTGAAATATGCATGAAAAACTCTTTTTATAAGAGCTGAGTTTGTCAGTCTGAATTGCTGAAACCAAAAGCAGTGCTTTATTTAAAGTGATAAATAAATAAAGATCCTGGCATCCGTACAGTTCAATATACATAATTTAAATACAAGCAAAATCAGGACACAGAATATAAAATTAATTGGTTATCCAGAGTCAAATATTGCAAAGCAGTGAAATCCACAGCTAGCACTTATCAGAGAAAAGTATTTTCATGAGCAAGTGAGAAGAATATACTCGTAACACTGGATAAAGAACAGAATTTGTTTTTATCTCATCTGAGATAATGTAATACTCTGTTCATATTGATTAAATGTGAACTGGAACAGGTACAGACATGAGCTATGAGAGATTGTTTTAGCTAGACTCCCAGATTGTTTTAGCTAGACTCATAAAACAGAAAATGAAGAGACTACAGAAATCTCACATTCAGAAATCTCAGGACATTCAGCTTTTAAAGAAACAGACCAGTATCAGTACAAGTACAAAAGAATAAAACTTGACTGGACAGATCTGACTAGGACCGAGCTTATCTGTACTGGGCAGCGCAGTCTTTGCAGAGAAAAGACAGAAGCAGCACAGAGACCAGCCACAAGCTTCAGAGCACACAAGATAGTCTGTGACAGCACGGGGAAAGATGGCTGTTTCTTATTCCTGCAGAACTGAAAGTCATTGTCTCAAAAATGTAAGATGCGATTTATTATGCTTTCACACGTGAAAAATGTTTTCATCTGTGGTTCCTTTTCCAGTTGTTACTGGCCACAGACATAAGGCTGCATTCCAAAACAGCAGAGTCAGGGTATTAGGTTTCCCAATACTCTTAATCCATTATTCATCTTGAAAGAAGTGTTCTCCAAACAGCATAAATTAATTTAGTTTTGAAACCAAAGATCATCAGCGAGAGGTTTACATTTTTCCTTTTACATCTATTCACAGCTTTTTTAGTCTTCAAAAAACGTTCTCAGTTTTTCAGAATACTGAATTAAACAGCAAAGCTATTTTAAATGGTTTAAAGCTATTTTAAATGGTTCTTTGACCATAGTGCCATCAGGAGAGACTCCTGCCCAAGCCCTCAGTATGGGTGTAAAACTATTTACTTCTTGTAAAAATGAATAAAATAAAATAATAATTAGTAATAGATACCATAGCTTTGGGCATTTCCAATGAAGTATTGAGGTTCCATTCCTACACGCAGGTAGATGCTTACATTTATTCTTATTAAATCCTAATAGGTAACTTATTGTTTGATAATAATCAATGCTTATTTGCAGGATAACCTTTGGAAATTAACAGTCTGATATATAGCATTCTTCATCTTCAAATATTTTTTATATAAATGAAATTTTCCTACTTACAATTCACACAGAACAAATTATTCTCTTCTACAAGTATATTGTGCTATTTAAAAAACATATATATTAAAAAAGGATTAAATCAATTTACAGTTTAACACCTTCTTTGGTAGCTATCCAAAAGAGGAAAGTGTTCTGTTTAGGAGCAATGCTTAATATAGCATTCAAATAACTACTTAACTACTCTATTCCAGAACCTTCTGGAGACAATTTGGATCTTCCTACTTTGTATTTTTCAAAGAGCTCTCAAACTGTTTTTCAATTCTGGTATCAGAAAAAAAAAAAAAGGACATTCAGCAATACTGTTCAATTATTGCTCCATAACATATACACATATTACGAAGTAGAAAACATTAATAAAAAACATGACAAAAAGGAAGCAGGAGTTTACCTAAAAGATAAAGTATTATGAATTCTCAGAGACATCTATCATGCAAATGATTTTCATTACACTGTTTCTGAGCAAAACTTAAATTTGACTCAGAGGCACCAAACTAAAGCGCTATGATGGGCTGTCATCATGATAACTATTTTCATGCATTCTTTTGTACTAATGCAACAAATTCAATAGCTAAACTGTACATTTCTGGATAACCTCAGCACTTGCAAGAAGAGTTTGCAAAAAGAAACAGAACAAACTTAGTCTTCAAAATCCCCACAGTTCTAAAACAAAATCAAAAAAAGAAAACCTAACCAAAAAATAGTAGGGAATCAGAACCTGGTTGTGTTTTTTGTTGTTGTTGTTTTATTTTTTGTTTAACTAGAACCATTAATAATTTATGGAGTTCACATTAGTAATCAGTACATCTCCAAGCTGATTATGTAAACAGATGAGAATAAACTCTTAATGAGCCAAATTAACAACCAAATGCAAAGACTAGGAAGCCTAGACCTAAAAGTAATCTTCCAACCAATCTTTACAGGAAATGGTTATTTCCAGAAGCTCTTTTGAGGTGTGCCATTCATTATCCAGGAAGTAATCAGTGTAAGCTTAACTTTATTATCTCCAACCAGAGGAAAATAGATAATGTCCTATACACCTTGAAAATGAAACTTTCCTAGGAAGAACAATACAAAATATGCTTGAATTATAGCCCATCCATCAAGCCCACTGGAATTTATAGGGAGCTTTCATTTAAAGATCAAAAAGCACTCATTTGGATCTGGCACAGAATCATTGAATCATTTAGGTTGGAAAAGACCTTCAAGATCATCAAGTCCAACCATCCCAATTCTCAACAAAATAGAGCACACAGTATCACTGATTTCCACAGCCCCCGTTCAGCGAGCACCGTCCACTGGGCACATCTTCATCATGCTGGTGACTGAAACTCAGGCTTCTCCAAGGAAGACCTGTATTTCTTCTTAATTGACCTTATAAGCCAGCAGCTGTTAACCTAAGACACACGGAAACTCATGTTCACATTGGTATTTGAAAAGAAACAACTGGAAGTTGGCATTTTGGATCTATCAAAGCACACCCTGACACCTGTACTTCCCAGCTGTCCTCTCCCTAGTGTGCCAACAACCTGCTTGGGCCAGTTAAAGATGGAGTTGAATTAACCCAGGCAAATACCGCTGTCTCGAGAAAATGGCTTGCAATCCACACAAATATACTGTACTGTATGTATCTCATTAAAACACTTCTGAGAGAAGCTTTAGTTGGTAACTTCAGTCACCAACCTACCAGCACTGCTTGGGTAGGCTTGCTGAAAATAAAAGGCATTGCTAGTTGTTTCCACAACAAAATCACAACGGAGGTATTAAAATACAGAGAAAGCAGGAAGTACCATTATCCTTCCTGGTCCATGAAGAAGCCGGCTAAATTCTGATGTCTGCAGCATTATACGATGAGAACAAATACCTACAATTGAACTACTTTCTGCAAATACAATGAGCTGCAATAGAAATGAAGCTGCAGAAACAATCTGATTCAAAAATCAGAAGTCCAAACTGAGTTTCACTGCTGAGCAATGAGTGGGGAGGGGAACACTCTCTCTCCTCAGAGGTTGCAGAGGACAATGTGCATTGTACTCTTACATAAACTGCTCTGAAGATGATAATCTATGAAAGAACAAACATTTATAGTTGGTAATATGTTTGAAAATATAATTAAAAATGTTAAATAAAAATGTAGTAATTGTGTGTAGAAAATCACATACACATTATAAATGAAACTGTCTTCAGACACGAATAAAGGAGATTCAAACTAACAACTCAGTCTTTAAAAAGGCTTTTCAGCAAGTCTATTGCACAAAGCCTACTAAAGGAACCATGAAGTGATAGATGAAAAATTAGCTAAGACACAAACCAGAGCAGCAGCTATGTAACTGAGTAATTTTAATATCAAGAGTTTAAATACATTCAAAAGTGAACTTATGCAAGATCAACCTATCAAGATCTATTAAATCAACTGATGTAGATAAAACCTGTGGTTCACTGAATTCCTCAGCTGGGTAGTTTCAGGACTAAACATGCTATACTTTCAGTGTTTTCATGCTCTTCTTCCAAGAATCCATTACTGAATAATGTCTGAGAGGATACTGACATAAACAGACCATCAGTTTGATCCAGGATGCAGATGTTGCAGGTTGCAGATTGTTGGAATGGTATGCTAAAACAAGATATGCACAACGTACAGCGATTTCACTTACCATGAAATGGTACTAGCAGCACAAGAAACAAAATTGCGACATATAGAACAAACCACTCAGAGTTCAAAAACATTGTTTTTCCGCAAAGAATTAGAGAAGGTTCATTCTTTAGTCATATGAGACACTATCACATAATAGCCATCATTGCCTGTAAGCTACAAGGAAAATACCCCAGACTAATTCTGGAGTCCAAGCTATCATTATGGTATTTATTCGTTGATCTTAAAGAGGTTCAGCTGAAAACTTCCTGATAGTTACATTTTCAAGTAAAAAACAACAACAAAAAAAACACGTGGACGTGTTCTTTTGCTACAATCTTGATCTCGTGATGGAATGGTTTGGGTTGGAAGGGATGTTAAAGACCATCAGTGGTCCTGGTCAACCAGAGAGGTCCCAAATGACTGAAGGCTTGCCACGATGACTTCCATCTACAAAAATGGTTGTAAGGAGGATCTGGGGAACTACAGGCCTGTTAGCTTGACCTCAGTGCCAGGGAAGGTTATGGAACAGATCATCAAGTGCTATCACATGGCACGTACGGGACAACCAGGGGATCAGACTCAGCCAGCACAGGTTCATGAAAGATAGGCCCTGCTTGACCAACCTCATCTCCTTCTATGACCAGGTGATCCACCTGGTAGATGAGGGAAAGGCTGCAGACTGAGTCTACCTAGACTTTAGCAAAGCCTTTGACTCTGTCTCCCACACTATTCTCCTGGAGAAGCTGGCAGCCCATGGCTTGGACAAGTACACTCTTTCCTGGGTAAAAAACTGGCTGGAGGGTCAGGCCCAGAGAGTAGTGGTGAATGGAGTTAAATCCAGCTGGTGACTGGTCACAAGTGGTGTTCTGCAGGAGTCAGTATCAGGGGCCACCCCGTTTAGTATCTTTATTGATGATCTGGATGAGGGAATTGAGTACACCCTCAGTACATTTGCAGATGACACCAAGTTGGAAGGAAGTGTTCATCTGCCTGAGGGTAGAAAGGCCCTGCAGAGGGATCCGGACAGGCTCTATTGATGAGCTGAGGCCAACAGGATAAAGTTCCAAGTTCCAAGACCAAGTGCCACATCCTGCACTTTGGTCACAACAACCCCATGTAGTGCTACAACTGTGGGGCAGAGTGGCTGGAAAGCTGCAAGGAGGAAAATGATGTGGGGGCATTGACTGATGCTTGGCTGAACATGAGCCAGCAGCGTGCCCAGGTGGACAAAAAGACCAATGACATCCTGGCTTGTATCAGAAATAGCGTAGTCAACGGGACCAGGGAGGTGATTGTATCTGTATACTCAGCTCTGGTGAGGCTGCTCCTCATGTACTGTGTTCAGTCTTGGGCCTCTCACTACAAGAAAGACATTGAGGCCCTGGAGCATGCCCAGAGAAGGGCAATGAAGCTGGCAAAGGGTCTGGAGCACAAAGCTTATGAGGAGCAGCTGAGGAAACTGGGATTGTTTAGTCTGGAGAAGAGGAGGCTCAGGGGAGACCTTATTGCTCTCTACAACTACCTGAAAGGAACTTACAGCGAGGTGGGAGTTGGCCTCTTCTCCTGGGTAACTAGGGATAGGACAAGAGGGAATAACCTCAAGTTGCACCAGGGGAGGTTCAGGTTGGATATTAGGAAAAACTTCTTTTCCAAAAGAGTTGTCTGGCACTGGAACAGACGGTCCAGGAAGGTGGTGGAGTAAGTATGCCTGGAGGTGTTCAAGAAATGTGTAGATGTGGTACTTAGGGACATGGTTTAGTAGGGAATATTGGCAGTAGGTGGACAGTCCAACTGTCCTGGAAGTCTTTTTCAACCTTAGTGATTCTATAATTTTAAGTTCCAACTTCCCTGCCATGGGCAGGGACATCTCCTACTAGACCAGGTTGCCCAAAGCAACACTTCCAGGGATGGGACATCCACAGCTTCTCTTGGCAACCTGTTCCAGAACTTCACCATCCTTACAGTGAAGATTTTCTTCCTAATGTGTAATCTAAATCTACCCTTTTACTCTGAAGCCATTATTCCTTGTCCTGTCACGATATTCACCAATAGGTATCCCTCTACAGCTTTCCTGTAGGCCCCTTTATGTACTAGAAGGTCACAGTGAAGTCTCCCCAGAGCCATTTGTTCTCCAGGCTGAACAATCCCACCTCCCCTCAGCCTTTCTTTGTAAGAGAGGTACTCCAGCCCTTTGAGCATCCTTGTGGTCTCCTCTGGACTTGCTCCAACACATTCCTAATTTCCTTTGTGGAAATCAGGAGGGTAGATGGTGCAGCATGCTAAATACCATACAAGGCTTGCACTCTGGTGGGACAGTTCACTACCTACACTATTGAGTCTGAAGAAATCTTTATTCTCAGATCTAGAGTTCAGAATCTGCCTTGTTTGCCACTGGAAGATGCGATTGGTCTCTTATGAGATTTCATTACATACCAAATAGGTACATCATTTCATGTGAACAATTATGTCCGGTGTCTTAGGTATATGCTATTGTACAATACTTGCATTTGTACAAAAACAACATGAAAAATACACTGTTGGTGTTATTCTCCAGTCTTTTTTAAAGGTTATGAAGATGACATCCCATTTTTCCAGCTCTTGCATAGAAAGTATTAATGACAAAACACATTTCAGTCTACCTTGCTTATCATATCTTCAGTTACAGAGCTTTGTCATTTCAAAAAAAACATGCAAAATATGCATGTCCTAGGCACGTGACATCTTGACTAAGATCTGCACTGAAGTAGGAAGATCAGGATCTTCTTTCCCTTACTCCTAGCTGTAACTATAACTAAGCATTAACACATGAAGGGTCACTAAGATGAGACTGTAGTACATGAGATTTATTTAGAAAGTATTTGTCCACAACGATTGTAATACACCGCCTTTCCAGATAACATTACTGCATTGGAAACTTGTTCCTATAGAAGAGAAATTGACACCAAGAAAACAAAACATGGAGACAGATTTTAAGACATGAAAACGAATATCTGGATTTGTGTACAGACATGATTTAACAAGCCCCTCTGAGTTACTTCTCTTGCAAATATTATAATTTCTCAACTTTGCGTGAGATTTTTAACTTGCTGTGGTACAAAGGAAAGCTAAGATGTACTGCAGATGTTTTGCAGGAATGCACTAGCATATTATTTTTCTTCTACCAGATATGGTGACCTCTAGTTACTAGAGCTCAGTAACAAGATAGATTTTCCTTATTTTCATTTAAGCAACAAACGTGTCTTTCTGCAGCCCTTATAAGCCTATTTTAAGTTTATACAACCTTCCTCTAGAGCACTCAGTGTGATTTGCTTACAGGGGACAAGTACTGACATAAACAGACTGGCACAGTGGCACAATACAGCACATCCATTCTCAAATCTTTGTCAGTATTCAGTAAATACAAGGAAACAAATACTAGGTAAGTACTGTGGAAAGTTTAAAAATATGATGAATTTTTTTAGGACCACCATAAGCAGTAATTTGCTGCTTAGTATTTAAAGTAAGTATGATATGACTGAAAACTAGGATCTTACCTATTCTGTATTAAAGCAATGACTTGAGAATATGTCTTTCCAATAACACTTTCTCCATTGACTTTTATAATTCTGTCACCTGTAAAAGCAAAAATTATACCTTAAATCAACTTGTCTAGACTTTTTTCTCATTTTCATTTTGCATTTCTGTATCTCACAATAGACAACACCAGAAGAAAATTAAAGATATGCAATAAAATCACATGTAAACATATACAGGATGCCAAGTTCTGACGCTTTTCGCTGGACATGTTCAAACTTCCAAAGACACCTAGAAATCATAGAAAGAAAACAAGAAAGAGACAAAAATTATATCACAGGCTCGCTTAAGCATCTAATTTTCAAACTAAAGCTTTTGATGTTTTACACCACATACTGAAAACTCTGCACAATTCTTCAGCAAATCTTAAGTGAATATTTCATTCCCAACAAAATCAAACAACATCAACTCAGAAAACTGCCAGGGATAGCTGTACACTTCTCCTTTAGTATCAGCAAATACTATAATTTTGTACTTCTTTCCTCTGAGGAAACAATAGTTTGAAAGGTGCTCCAGGTCCCTCCTTCTTCAAAATAATCTAAGTTGTTTCCAAGATGTCACTGGCTCCTCAGTGTTTCCTGGACAGTAGTGTAATGGGATATTTCTTATCCATGTACATCAGTCTTTAGGACCAACATTATTTTTAATCAGATTTCTCTAAATAGTTTGTTGCACCTTCCTCATTGGGAGCTTCAATCTCGTCATAAATCAAGTGGCAAATATATCACTGAGAAGACATGAAAAAACTTTGCCTTGTGAGCTATTTTCAGCTTTTGGTGAAAAACCCCATCCCATTCCTTCAATAAAAACAGTACTCATGTCATCTCTGATCAGAAGAACAGAAGTATCCTGAATTTACTAACAAGGAGAAAACGGTCTCTAAAAGAATTACAGGCGGGGAGAGTTTTAGAAGGCTGCTGGAAAAAGAACTGAGAGAAGGACCCATGCAAAGTAAGCCAAAAGGAACAGCTTCTTCCAGCACCAATTTAAAACCTGAAAGCCCTTTGTGTCCTTTTGATGTGATCAAATCAAAGACAACAGAAAAACAGTTCACTCTGAAGACTCAGCGATGGAACGCTCTCAACGTGTGCTCTGTGCAGGCTCCCTACACAGACCTCAGGGAATTCCATATTTAACAAACCCACATGGATCTGTCTTTAATTTGGTGATAACATGTAACTAAACTGGTTCGGTATTTTCAACTTCACAAACATTTGTGTGCCACTTCATGAGCTTATTATTATCCTTTTCACCTGAAAGACCTCTCTCAGTTCGTCTCTTGCTTCCTAAGCTATGAAAGGAACACAGGTGACATCATTTAATGACTACTATCGGTCATGTGGATTGCTGGACACCTGGAACATATGGTAATCCCCATCCCCATGTTGCATACATGCTGACACACTAAGTAATTAGGCTGAGAAGCTGGACTTTCTTCATTAAAACAAATTTCATTTTGAAATACTTGACATCATACCAAAATAAATCCTTCCAAAAAGTGGCAGGGAAAAGAAATGCTATGGTTCTCTCCCAAAACCCTGCCATATGACCTAACAGTGCAAGACTTCCTCAGAACACACCAGATTATTCTCTAGAACTTAAAACTGGCTTTTTTCCAGGTTGTTTTGGAACTTGCTCACAGATGTAGATTTTTTTTTTTTTACTCAGTATTCCCATTGAAAAACATAATTAGGAATACCTTGCAAGTAGGTCATATTATCATATTTCGTGCAGTTTTTATTTTTTCAAACAAACACAGCAATGAAACAAGTCTACTTGAAGTATGCACCCAGCAAACCAGAATGTGAACCTGCCAAAAAGCCCTCAAATGGGACTCCCTGCAGAAATGACTACTTGAAAGAAGTGGTTGCAGCCAAAACTGCAGAACACAACTTTGCTCAGTGTCAGGTTCACATCAAGGGGAAGGTCAGAGACTGTACTGCAAAATTGGTTAAAAAAGCATGAACATTTTTTCTTATAAAATATTTCTCATATCAATCCAGCAGTCCATTAAATACTTTTGATCGAAGGTATTTAATCTGAACACACTACACTATCTCCTTTTCTGTACACACTTTAGTCCTTGATATTCTTGCCTATATGTAAATCACAGCATGAAGATCAAGACATGGGAAGTGCGGATCTGCTTCAGTTGTCTGCATTTCAATAAATATTTATCTAAAATATTTATGTTTGGAACTTACAGATGCATTCTTTTTAATGAAATGCATCAGATGTTAAATATGCTAAGTATGATCTTTCTTACTCTAGCCAAGATAACTTTACAAGAACATTCAAAAATAATCAAAATGAATTGTCTTAGATGTAAGATACTCCCTTCCTTAAATCTGCAAGCATAGTCCAAGCTTCTGGTAAGCAACTGCCAGGTAAGCTCCTGAAATACAGCTTACTGATTCTGAGTAACAAAGCTTGGGTTAGGACTGCCAGTATCAGAGAGTAAATGACCCTGCAGCAATGAAATAAGAACTGACAAAATGACTACCTAATATTAAATTTTTTAGCATTTTCTTTCCATTATTGTGGCTATAAAACAAAGCCAAGTTGGATTAAAAAATGCAAACAGTTAATTCTACAAGACGAATATATAGTGTCTGTATCAGAAGTAAAGCAATCTACTTTGCTGATCATTCTGAGTGCTTTATAATTCAATTTCAAGACAGATGTAGTAATGTATTTCAACCTCAAGTTTTAAACAAGAAATAGTAGTGTGACCTAATTAGATATAATGACTACCAGGAGGGTTTCCAAAAAGAATATTCCAGTAGATTAAAAAAAATATTTTTGCATGTATTTTTTTCTTCTTCATTCTGGGCTCCAAAAATCTTTTCTGTGCCTAGAAATAAAAAATATTCTCTACAGATTTCATCTCTTCCTTTGGCAAACACTGAACAGAGTAGAAATTAACATGGCTCCTCTGTACAACTTCAACATATGCTGCACTTTATCAAGCCAAAACATTTCTTTATATAATAGCCTTAAAATAATGCCAAAGTAACCCTTCCCTCAATAGCCATTTAAGGAGGAGTTTAAAAAGAAAAATACCATATGCTGTAAAGTAAAATCCAGAATAGCTTTTAAATTGCAGAGCA
Source organism: Penelope pileata (assembly GCA_013396635.1). NCBI lineage: Eukaryota > Metazoa > Chordata > Aves > Galliformes > Cracidae > Penelope > Penelope pileata. The sequence continues at coordinate 882,036 of WBMW01004897.1, forward strand.
TCCTGGAATATTTTCATTTCTTTAGGAAGAAACTTACAAAAAATATTCAAATACAGATAAATGCATGTATACAACTGTTTTCAGAAGAAAATACTGACCTACACAAACACAATCCTTTCATGGGACTCATGTTTTACCATATAGAATGGAAATCTGTACTTGTAGCAGTATCCATCTACACAACTCATTCGTAAGACTTCCCCTTCTAACATCTCCTTCATACCCTTTCACAAGGGTGTGAGAAGTACCTGGCACTTTACAAAGAACATAGTGCCTGCTCCAGAGATTATAGATTAAAATCAAACAACTGAATTTAATAAAAACAGACTTTGATAATTATTTCATTTAAAGAAAGTAATGCAATTTAAAGGACAAAAACTTGAATATTTTGAGGTTATCTGTGTGTAATAAAGCACAAGAAATAAGAGCTTACCTATGTCATTTTATTTATCGTATACTTGTTTGTACCCTTAAAATAAACAGGAATACTAAGACTTTTATGCCTCAAATTTTATGTAGCACATCCTGGAAGTACACGTCTCTTACTTTTGAGACGAAAAAAAAAACTAGTTGACAATTTCAGAGGTTTTAAATTTCTGAATGAAAGGTTTAATGAATACAGAACTAAAAGTAGAAGCTTAAATCATATATATTTACAACATGTATACAAACATGCTATCAATGTTATAGAAGGACAATACCTGTGCACAGTCCAGCTTCAAAAGCAGGTCCACCCTCTTTAACTTGTTTAACAAATATGGTATCCATAGGCTCCAGTCTATTTCTTTGTTTTCCTGAGGAAAAAAAAGAATATTTATTTCAAGTTTTTAAGTACACTATTATAATGTTTTCACTTAAAAAAAAAATAGTTTGAAATGTAATCCAGATATGTTCATCATTACACTGAATACCACAGCCCAAATAGGGGGAAGGGAAGGAAAAGATGCAATTTAATGATGGGATTCAGTAGGTCAGGTTACTTGTTGGACTTGATGATCTTGAAGACATGTCAACAAATTTAAGTAATTCTTAATTGAAGTAGCCACTGCTTCTAAATATCAAGGTGAGGGGAAGAAAGGAGGACAGAAGAATGTGGTTAAGTACAAATGAAAAAAAAAACCACAGTTATACTAAACTGAGTAGACTAAATTTCAGTGAGGCTGTCCTGAGCTACATCTGCATATAAATGGAGTAAGCCATCTTACAGCTTCACTATTTTAATTTTTATGCCAGGAAGCAAAAAGACAAAAATAAAGTTTGAAACTTTCCTCCCAGTCTGCCAGAAGACTGCTGCAGAACAAGCAAAGTTCAGTGCAAAGTATTACCAGTATCTCCTGACACCTCCACCCTATGTGTTAGAGAACACAAGCGTTCACAGAACCAGTGACGGAACCTCAAAGATTATCCTAAACTTCCACCATGTCAGCGTGAGCCGTCCCTCCCAGTTCCTACCAGGAGGCACCCCACATTGGGGAATGCCACCATTTGGAGGAGGCTGCACAATGAGTCAGCCCAGAGAACGGACATGGACAGAAAGTAAGCAGGGTCTGGCAGGATCCTGTTCCAGTGTGCCAGGAAGCCCCGGTACAATGGAGAGGGTGACAAAGTGCAGAAAGAAGTAGGAAGAGCAGTAAAGAATAGGAGGATCACTTTAAAACTAGCACTGCCAACAAAAGAAACACTCCTTTGAACTACAGTTTTATGATCTATTCACTTTTTCACTGACCGATGCCTGACTTAGCCTGATCCCTGAAAGCGTTCAAGGCCAGGCTGCATGGGGCCCTGGGCAGCCTGATCTAGATGGGTGGCAACCCTGCCCATGGCAGAGTGGTTGGAACTGGATGGTCTTTCAAGTTTCTTCCAACCCAAGCCATCCAATGATTCTAGGAAATGACATTGCTTTTGGAAGTACAGACACTACAGCTTAAATATTCCACCTCGTCATGTTTATTAAGGCTACAGCAGCACATTCTTTCTCAATTATTGACTGAATATAAATAAAGTGTACCCCCTACCCCCCTTTTTTTTTTTGGCTTGGTTTCCATAATAGGAAAGCTTATTATCTAAACTATTTCAATAAATTCCACAAAATCCGATTTCCCTCTCAATCTCACTCACATTTTTCAAATACAAATTGTAGCCTAATGCCTTCATTTTTTAGCCCTGCCACCTTACCAAAAACAGTTCAACAAAATGGCTCTAAAAAGCCTTCTCAAAATAACTCTAGGTGGGTAGAGAATAATCAAAAAAGTTTATTTGATAGGATCAGATAGCTATTATATATATTTACACAAAGAAACTGAAATATAAATCAAAAATCCAGCTGGCAGTTCAGTCCCCAAGTACTTTAAAATTTGATTAGCAGGACACAACTACAAGACATACAAAATGTTCTTTACAAAGCAAAGCTAATATCTGTCATTTTTAATCTGCTGATTAAAATAGACACTGAACATCCGATGGGTCTCAATCTTTAAGGGGTAAGAACATTTCAGAAAATTGAGACGAGCTCAAAGAATAATTTACCCCAGATGCAGTGAACAAAAGGTTGTTCAAATCAGAACGAACAGAAAAATTACCGTTTACAGGACGAAATACCCTTCCCAGCATTGCCAATTAATCTGCTATTGAGGAGATACAATCCCAACAGTGACCAAAAAATAATAATAATAATAATGGAGCTCTCGTGGCACATTTAATTTATAACACTTAACCCCTCGATTTTGGGTCAGATGTTATCTCAGCATTTTAAAAAATGCCCATCAAAAAGGGTTGGTGTCCTACTGCTAGTCTGCTTAACACGAGTGCTACCTTGTTCATGGCTGAATACACAAGAGGTCAAACATCCCTTCAACATTAGACAGAGAATGCTTTAATACAGTTACAATGTCTGTGTTAGAGAAAAAATTGTACCCATTTATGGAGATCAGAGACCGAAGGCTTCCCTAACACCCAACTTCTGACCAACCTGTTGACAGAATAGCAACTACACAAAGAGGTTCATCACCACTACACACAGTCACTTTGGATTTCAACAACTATTTTATGGACCAACTTGCAAAGCAGTTGGCACCTTAAGCATAGTTCTTCATCCTACATGAATTAAGGCGGCTATACTGAACATTCGTTCTTCTCAGAAAAATGAACCATCACCCTGAAGTTTAAGATCAAATTAGGGGCAATAAATGAGGATGAGGGGTTTACCACATTGTTTACATTTGCACATTCATTTTACAGTCTAGTAATATCCATATACAACTAAAGGCAAGAAGAAAGCCTTGGATGTCAAAGCTCTGGAGATGAATACATGTTCTTCATTTCCCCTCAGTCTTCTGCATTGCATACTTGGATACAAACCAAAAATGTTTTCCTTCAGTAAGCAAATAAATGAACTTCCCCCCAATATGCAGTCTCAAAGTGCACACTTTAAGTTTGAAACTCAAGCAAAGCTAAAAAACATCTTCTGACGGTAGCAGTTAATGGTACTTTCTTAAGACCACTTGAGGGGGAATAAAGCTTTTAGGTATGCATCCAATCATCAAAAAGTAAATGCCAAGTAACGTGGGTAATCTAATAGTTAATCTCAGGTCTCAAGACTTAACACTTCAATTTAACATTTTTTAAATTATTTATTTTTGAAAAGGAATTGATATGGGAAGGAACTATTGCAGTTGTAACATTTGAGTAAGACAGCTCTCCCTCACTTCAAGGTCAGAGCACAAACTACACAGATGCACAGCAAGCAAATGTTTACTGAAATACCAAACAAGCTTCCTTATCTCTGTGACTGAAGCCCAATTAAACTGTTTGGAAACTGTCCATTAGAGTTACCCTTACTGAAATCATGACACAAGCTGCTGTCCAAGAATGCTTTTACATGGCAAGAGATGGACAGAGATGGAAATCTGTGCAACGGAACAACAAAATAAGCCAACCATTTTATGCAGCACTAATAATGCACAATTAAGCTGCAGAAAAGAATGCTTGGTAACTATGACTTAAGTGCAAACCGTGTTTACAATTAAGTCTGCATTCTCCTAATCACTTTTTTCCCCACTGTAACACCTTTTGTTTGTGGAGCAACATCTAGTAAGTAACATCTGAGTACTCCTTTCACAGATGTGTTATATAAAGCAAACATCTGTGGCTTGGAACTACATTATTTGTGATAAAAATTTACAGTTATAAAGTTAAAAATTTACATTTTGCATAAAGATTATTTTCACTTACATTACTCATTCTAGAATAATTTTTTAAATGACCTGTTTTAAGCACAGCTCTATGCATGCTCAAGAGGTTACATATTTCTTTTTCGTATTTTCCACATCATGGCCATGACGTTTTAGCATGAATAAAGCCTTCTGAGAGGTACAAAGCCAAGGAGGAAACAAAGACTTATTTATTCAAAAATCAGCATTCCTTACTGATTATGAAAAATTAAACTCGTTCCTGCCACAAGCTGCAAACAACAATAGCACTTTCTGCTTGTCAGTGACAGAGCTTTGAATGCCTCAGACAAGGGCGTTCCCCTATCCATTTCCTTGGGATTTAAACTCCCTCTGGTGGAAAGCCAACACCCATTGCACCACCGCCCCGTACACCTCCACCTGAGGGAGCACCTCCCAGCTCTCAGTTATCACAGGAGTCAAAAAAGTAAAAAATAAAAACCCACAACGAAGTACTCCCAGCGCATCTGATCTTTGTAATCCTAATTAGATGGGATCTTCTTCATTGAGCTAACTGCGGGAGCTGTACACGCACCTGCTGTGCGCTCTCAGACTCAGAGCACACCTTTACTGCACTGTTCATCACGGCACAACTCCACCAGCACCACCTCAACACCCACACCCTCCGGGCACAGAATGCTTACAGTTAAAAGCTGCTTAATGCAGTGAAACCTACTGCAGCCTAAAATAAACCTCATAATTCACTCCCAGGCTAGGTGAACAAAACCAATATTAACTTGAAAAGAAACAAGCCAAGCTTCATTGCAGGCATCGTTACCTGCACTTCAGTATGGCCAGCTCTGTACAGCTGTATCTTTCACCAGTTTATTTCAGTAAAGCAGGAGATGAACTCGTGTTAAATTTCTCCAGAAGCATAGTTAAATACAGAGGTGCAGTTTCACATAAGAGTAATAAAAAAGTAAAAGCATATAAAGTGGTTAAGAACACAGGCTAACTGACCAGAAACTGCAATACAGCCCATAAAGACGAAGTCAATTGAAAAGCAAGTCCACAAAACACAAAAATCTCCAGGCTGAGTAAATGGCCACCAGTCAGGGTAAGCTGCAGCTTGAGTTAACGTCCAGGCAGGAGGGTCGTTTTGCTAACAGAGCCATGCAAGTATTTCCTGCAGTACAAACACTCCCTTAAAATGATGTTATTCAAATTAAAATGCGACTTTAGAGAACGTAAATTGGTGCCTGAACTTATACTTCAAAGAATCATCATCAGAAATAAGGAAATAGAAATGAACCACCAAACATTCAGAAGGCTCAAGGCAAAAACACACTGGCTTAACAAAGGGCAGGGTGGACTCAGAGCCTTCATAATGAAGTCATTAGTATAAACAATCAAAGTTAATTTATTAAGTCTGAGAAACCATAAGGAACATCTGTGATCAAATGTGAGACAAATACAAAAAAGCAGTTGATTGCAACAAGCAGGTTTTCCCTAACCAACACAAAGTTTTCTTAATTGTATGCAAATCCCATAATTAGACAGTTTTTCACTGGATAATACAATTGCTGCCTTCAGTAACTTGTGAGATCAAAATACCATCTACAGAATCACAGGAGTAATGTATTGTTTCAACTGCTGTTCTAATTAATGTCAAATAAAAATCACAGCATTTCTTCATAGAACAAACACTTATCATAATTTAAGATCTCACCTACGCACTACCTGGATCTGCTAGCTGAGATTACAAGCCAATGCTGCCTTCACAGTCTGACGGGAAAACAAATAAGTTTCACATTGTGAAGTCAAAGGGAAGCATTCCTGCCACTTTTTGAAATACCAGAGAGGAGTACACTTCTATCATAGCCACCTGATTTGCAAAGTAATAGAATTCTAATCCGCTCACTTCTCCCTGTTGACAGGGAATTCAAAAAAGTGACCATTTTGAAAGAGAACACTAGAATTAAATAACTGTTAACACTTGTAAGGGATTTACGCTTGGTGGTCACACGCAGCAAAACTCTTCCTATCTCCCCCAAAATTAGACATAAAATTAATTTTATTCAGGTATCAATTCCAGATTCATCCCCTGTAATGCTAGGCTGGAATACTGCTTCTGTAAGGAACACACTCGCCATCATAACAGATCTTATAACCTTGAGTCTGTTTTTAAACTGTTCTTCGTAGACCAGACAGTATTACCACACTGCTGTATTTATCCTGAAAAGAAAACGACATGGCAGAAGTTACATTATCCTATCTAACAACACACTCTGAGACAGCAACGAGCAAATCACTTATCTGTGGCTGGTATTATTCTGATATAACACGGTCAGATAAAAACATCTGAGACACAGACAAAGGGCTACACTGACAAAGCCCATTTTTTGGCAGAGGGGTTGGGGAGAACTATCACATCTCTCTTCCTTTCTCTTCGACCTGCTGAGCACAAAGCTGCGAGTGTTCAGGGACACAGGTCAACATGGTTCTTTCTTACAAAGTCTCTCCTAAGAATCTGCTTCTTAATATTCTATTTCTCCTCTCCAGGGCATCTGAGCTGAGCTCAGAACATCCCGTAACACAGGAAATGAACAGAAGTCACAGAGTTCTGTTAACATTATGCAGAGAATTATTTTAAAAGAAAAAATTAAAAAAAAAAAAACAGAAAACCAAATTCTCTCAAACATCTGTCTCCACGTAACAGAATAGTTGGGGGCAACAATCCTGGGCATTACTCCTGGCCCTATTCTGCAGATAACCAAGGCGACTGAAGTCAGAACATTATACCCACCCTATGAAACAGCTTAAGACAGGCTTTTATGTACATCTGACTCAACGGTGAGAGAACAGTGCCCTCAAGCACCAAGATCTACAAATATGCTTCTGGATATCCATGACATCTGCACTCCATATGGTTCAAGAGTACAGAGGGGCACTGATTCCTGGGATGACTTTCAGGCATAGGGAGGAGAAATACACACAGATACAGTGGGACAAATGCTTCTAAACGATTACTGAATCAAAAAAAAAAAAAAGACTATTCAAAAAAAAAAGGATTGCTGAAAACAAAGAAAACCTTCAGTTTGTTAACAGTTTATTATGTATTTAATTAAATACAAATCATTAAAGCTGTCAGGACTATGTTTAATGGAGTGCAACTAAGGACAGTTTTGGATTTTACAATCTGTAAGCTAAATTTCATGCATAGTAAACATTTCCCCACTTGCAACTCATTGCAGAAAAGGAGTCTAAAGGTCTCAGTTGAGTCCCAACAGAGCTTGATTTCACTCACTGTCAAGCATGAAGTAACTGTACTAAAAAACATTGAACAAAACACAGTGCCAAGGATGAACCTCTAAATAAGGATGATAGCAAGTAAAATAGTTCTGTTGATTCGTTTAGCTTAGAAACACCTGGCATTTGGTGCCATGATTCAGGAAAAACATTTTCTGTTACTATTCAAAACAACCCTGCTATTTGGTTAGGCAATTCTTATCTTAATCCATTTGGCTAATACAGCCTCAGCTCTGTCCTCAAGACAGAGGAGGGCAAGAGAGAGAATCATCTGGCATTTTTATGAAAAACCTAACCTGCGTTTAAGGTGAAATTGTTTTCTCAGAAAGTGCATTTCCACGCTGCATTAGTTGTCAATACTATGATTTTTTCCAATTCCAGCAAATGTAAAGTTAAACCTTTTCAAGTTACAAATTTAACCTGTCATTAAAGCACACTAAAGCAACTAGTTCAGTTCTTAACATACACGCACCACAGCCTAGCTGAGGTTGGAAGGGATCCCTAGAGGCCATCTGGCTGCCCAGGACTGTGTCCAGGTGGCAAATGGAGCCATTCTATTGATACCTGTTGTAGAGTGAACCCACAGACTCTCCCCACGATCCATGCAGATTACACTTACACAGCTCTTAGGATTTTTAATAAAAGTCAAAGATGATCTGAACACATCAGCAGTCACAGATAAGCACTGCACACAAAAGGTCTGAAGGCCACTGTTAAATATTCTAGAAGGGGACGAGGACGTACATATCAGGCTCACATCTCCAAAAACCAACCTAGCCTTCTAGTGTTGTATATGTATAGTGTATAGTGTTGTCACCATTCAGTGGTAAAAAAAAAAAAATTAAAGATGCACAAAAAGGGACTATTTGCTATGGCACACATCATACACTGTGCTATCTACCTATTCTCTTAATCTCATCCCACTGTCTTATACCTTAAGATTGCACCAGCCCAGCAATCTACTGACCTTTCCAAATACTTGCTTTCATATTAATTTCTTGCCCCTTATCTACACTGTTCCCATTATGACAAGCACAATTAGTTTATTTCACAAACTGAGCTTTCATAAAAGACGTTTAGAAACTGTGGGATTAAACCCTGGGAGGACACAAACCCCATTACAGAAACCAACATTCTGTTTAAAGAAACAAAACATCAAGAACACATGAAGTATTAGAAGTGGCAGTAAGAAATGCAAGGCCTTTCCTGCATTTTTTCCATCATTCCCCCCCAACAACAAACCAGACTAACTTGAGTTGTTTCAGCTATATATAATAAATTGCAACTTTTTTAGCTTAGAAAATTGAAGGACAAATTTTAATCCAAAGTTTGGCACATTAAAAAACAGTCTGGTGATCACAATTTAACAATCTAAAAATGCCAGTGGAAACAGATGTCTGCAGTCTCACTAGAAGGTGCATACTCATTATGGTCTCGACAGAACAGGAGACTGAGCAATACACCTAATTCACTTTTCTTTTTTGTGAGAAGAAAAACTGCTCGTTGCTATAGATACCTCCATATAAAAGAACAGGAGATAAAAGTCAGAACATTATATTAAAAAAATGTGATACTGGATTATGATTGCTAGATTTCCAGGCACTGTAAGTACATAACTTAGTTCTCAGGTTGAAGATGAAATTCTTTTCAGAGACAATTACTATATGCTTAGCACTGACAAACATTTTTTTTATTTTATTTTATTTTTATAAAACTTAGAAGGAACAAGAAATCATAGCCATTCAGTATGCACTGAACTTGTATTTTGCCAACTACAGCTTCAAGGAGTGTTTGAAGGATGACATTCACTATCAAATGCACAGTGAAGTTGCTGAAAGGGAGATGATTTTCTCCATGCCACAAGCTGACAAAGCAAACATTATAAAAAGCTACTATTTTGTGTATATATTACCATATATTTAATATATTATATTAGATACAGTACATTAAATGTAAATAATATGATTATCAAGCATATAGAGATCTTTATGTATAAGGTATCTATAACAGATATTTGTTACATGTTTCAAGTCTGTTCTCCAAGTACTTCTACAAAACTCTCCTGGGAGGTTTCTGTCTGTGTTAACTCTTAAAAAAGCTTCAAATAATCGGACTCCTACAAACAGGAAGAATACGAGTGAATCTCAAAAAACACTTAAGAAACAGCCTTGGTTAATGTAGGCCAGTCAGCCTAACAAATTCTCAGGGAAATAGTACCAGTTGATACAAATTTCTGGTCAGTGACCAAAGAACCCACGAGAGAGATCTGCTTATGACAATTTGCACCTGTCAGAAAAGCATTTGAGTAGTTCAGCTTCAGGTCACAAACTAGAGTAGCGAAGGTAGGAAAGAAATCTTTCAAACAATAATTATAAAAGATTTAGAGAACATGTGTTGTGCTGCCCTTCCAGCCAAGGGATCAGAGTGCTAAAGCCTCCTGTAAGGATCACAACCTGCATATGTAAGGCTTCAGCAAGTTGTGTGGAGAAGGCCTTACCTATTGCTTCCTCACCAGGCACTACGTAGCCCACCCCTGCATCTTCCCAAGATGTTGCTTTTGTGGGTCTCCATGCAAATCCTGGCCTGTAAGCTCTCCACTGGCTCCCCATTCAAGAGGGAGCTCCGTGCATCCCTGCTGCCCTCTCACAGAAACAAGCACCTTGTGCCTTTCCAGCATGTCCTTCCCAAGACGCCTGTGCCCATCCATGGCAGCACTCCAGCTCACTCCTGTGAGCCATCCCACCATACCTCAGTGATCCCAGTGAGATCCCAGCCCTGCAACTGCACACAGGGTTTCAATTCCTCCTCCCTTTCTCCACACTGGGTATGTTAGTGAACAGATGCTTCAAGGAGTCACTCAGACAAGTTACCAGAGCTCTCTGCATCACCTTGTCCTGAAGGCATTCCCTTATTTACATGCATAAACTTGGTGGTCCCTTTCTGTCCTACTGTTGGCCATGAAGTCTCTCCTGTCCACATCACCCTGATCCCTTCGCTTGCCAATCTGGCCCCCCACCTCCTCACTTGCGTATCACTTGCCATCTCCTTCCAAAGTCTTTCCTAGTTCAAAACTCTTCTGGATAAATTTTCCTCTAAATGCTTTGAAATCTTACTGCTTACCAAAAGAAAGATTAAGGCAGCAGCATGATCTAAATATATGCTAAAAAAAAAAAAAGCTGCATTAAAATTCTATACTAGAACATAAAACCATATAAGAATATTTCGTTCACTGGTAGGACACATCAAAGCCGGTAAGTTTTTATTTTCTGCCCTCTAGACTTAATTAGGTATTCAGCTTCTTTAAAAAAAATTTTAGAGCTTTCAATAAAGGGTAACAGGAATAGGAATGCTTTTCTCTACAGTCACCTACCCAAGTGTATAAATACTGAACTTGACAAAAAAACCCTCAACTTTTAAATGCAAGTTTAATCTGAAAAGGGTAAAGCAGAATGTGCAGACAAGTAGAGATCTTCAAAGTTGATCCCCAGAAAACTGACAATGTTGAACTGGCACACACTGCTTCACAAAAATGCAGAGCTTGAATCGCCTTTGCTTAGTCTTCAACAGAGGGAAGCCCAAGTGAATTACCATCTACAGGCTTCAAAAGAAAAAATGTTTAAGATATTTTCATTGTTAATTAAGTCACAGCATCACCAAGGCAAGTTTTCTAATCAAGTTTAAAGGAAAATGCATGCAATTTGCCACTAGATGGCTCCTCTGCATGACCCAAAGGCAGCAGGCCCCGTCCCAGTATCAAGCCCATGCTGGAGCTGTGGAAGCAGCCGGCGATCCAGCAGCGAGGGACCCTGCAGCCAGCGGCCAAACACGCACCTTGCAACTCCCCTTCATCCTCCAGTCTTCATTACTTTAAGAAGCCTTGTGATTACCCTTCAGAGAATTTCTGGCATACCTCCTTTTTCTGAATTAACATGACTTTAAGAAATACTTCTCTTGGTTTTCTCCTCACAAGCCTTCTCCTTATTGGAGGAAAGGAACAGCTTTGTAGCAATGTAAATAGGAACAGCTTAACAACCCCACCCCTCTGCTCAAGGTCTCATTAACGTTTGGGAAAAATATCTTTAAACTATTTGTCCTATTTTGTTGTTTTTAAGGTAGACTACACAAAAGTGCTAGGTGAAGTTCTAGGGACACCTGTACCCACTGCCTTAGCTGTTTCTTCTCCCTCCACACAGGGCACAAGATCAACTCTCTCTCCTGCTAATTAGAATACTCTTATCTTTCCTGAGTACGTTTTGTGCCCTCTGATCCTTGTTTCAAGGCATACAACGAACTAAGTTGCTATAAATAAGCAATAGCTGAGCTATGATTCATAGCTTAAGTAGCTAAACAAAAATTTCCAGAAAGCCATCTTGCTCCCACCTGCACAGGTCTCGTAACAAACCACATAAATGCTGTTTACTGCTGTTCCTCTACTGAAAAACAAATCAACAGAGGAACATTTTAGACAAACAGATACACACTCGTATCTTTAGCTCTCTTCTTCTCAGAAGAATACTGCAGAACTTCTTTCTCTACAACACAAGTTACATGTTCCATGCTTGTTTGGCAAAGGACTGACTCCATTCCCTTCCTAAAGGGATCTCCTTTTTCATTTGTCAAAATGGATAGAGGTGGTAGCAAATTCGGGGAGCAGAAGGGGAGTTACAAGGCATTGGAAAAGACCAACTTCTCACTGCTTAACAAGCCGGTAAAGGCAAGTAAGACCAGAAGGATGAAATGCATGAACACGTACTTTCCCCCAAGAGAATAAAATTCAGTAAAATCTGTGTTCCCCAGAATAATTCTAATATATCACGGTTACACAGCTTCTGAAACAGAAGTTCAGAGATGCTGCCTGCTTTTGAACTAAATCAGATTTTTAAAATGTATGTTAAAACCAGCTAATGTAGAGCAGATTGTGATCCACTAGTAAAATTAGCATTCATCCTGAGCAGCTCCTGAACAAAGGTATGCAGGTTTAAACAGGCCTATTCTCAAAGAATCGTACAGGAACACCACATTAAGTACAAATTACAGCACCGCACATCACACTCGCACCGCACCTGATCCTACGTCCTTTGTATGCTGTACAACTGTGACAGAATGGTAAAAATGGTTAGTGGGACTGGGCCCTCCATCCAGAAACCTAGTTTCCTTACACAAATCATCACATTTCTTATCCTTGTAATAAAACAAAGATGCCAGCAAAAAAGAAGTGGCATGAATAAGGAAACAGCTAATCACTCAAGAGAAATTTAAATGAGGTGAGACTGAAACATAGCTCCACTCTGTAAAAATATGTTAATTAGTGAGTTTAAAAAAAGGAGAGCAGACAAAAGCAATGAGACTTGGAGAAAGCTATGAAAATAGAGGGAACTGACAGACATAACCCAGAAAAAAGGGATTTTTCCATCCCTCCTAAAGCAAGTGCAAGATAGTCTTATTCACAAATTTTATCTGACATCACTGAAAAACATTTCATGGATCTCAAAATGAACATGAAAGTAACAGAGCACTAAAAATTATCAAGTAAATCAGTATTATCAAATACTAAAGATACCATTACTAGGCTGATAAGACTTACTTTTTAAATGACTGTATACTACATGTGAATTTTTATCACCAGGATTAATACTAGGCTCGCTTCTGTGTTGCTTCTATCAGAGTAAGTCACAATGGAAGTCAAATTTCATACTAGCTGTTCTCAGATGCACTGTAGAGCACTTTTCAAAATTCGTCTTTATAAATACAGATCTCAGAGCCAGCCTCTTTACAGTACTTTGCACAGATGAGCTGTGGTGCTTAAATGCAGAAAAGCGTAAACCTTTGTCACTAAAAAGGTAACAACTTTTTTTTGCCTTTTCATCAAATACAGGACAAAATGATATGAGAGGCACAAGTGATACAGTACGTCTGGCAGTACACTGTCAACTACTGAAGTGGAGCAAATGCATAAACTAAATAGGTGCAGCTAAAATTTTAAACTCTTAGATAGTTATTCAAGTGTATTACATAGCTGGGGATAAATGCTAAATATGTTGAACCTGTGAAAGAATAAAAACAAAACGTACCTTGTCTATTTCCATTCTCTTCATCCTATGGAGAAAGAAAGGGTGCATATTAAAATTCACTAAATGGAAAAAAAATACATAGGCATCTACAAGCTGGGAGGATTTGAAGTGAACTTGTGAAAAAAGGATGAAATAAAATGCACAATTAAGCTCACAAATACTCAAACTGCCGTATTAAAGTTTTGCTTCTGAAATTGCAAAAAATAATTGCTGCTTACACAAAAAAAGTTAAACAGTTTCATGAAACATCCCCAAAGAAACAACTTGAAAGACACTATCTGAAAATAAATGTACACAAAAATACAAAACACTGAAACAAAGCCTAGCACTGCACTGGTGTTGTTGCAAGTATGTTTCCACTCTGAAAGTCAGGCATATGCTGCTATCATCTAAAACGTTAAACAGTATTGAAGAGGTCTTTGTAACACTTACAAATATTTGTTGTAAGCAAGCTCTGAATATTCTTCCTGAAATTTGTAATACGGAGTTTGTTTTGCCTTCAGTACTTCTGCCTAGAGGAAAAATATCTGCCTCAAATGCTATTTAGGAAAAACTTTGAAGACTCTCCTTAGCACTGTGTTTTACAATCCTAACCACCATGTATCATGCACAGTCCTTTAAAAAAAAAAACTCTACAACTGGAATGTACTGATGGAGAAGGACATGCTTAAAATAGCATATGATTACTTCAGTTACTTTCTTGTTAGTATTTTAATATGAATGAGACTTTTGAAAGAGCCATCTAGCTTCCTGTTCAGCAAAATTCTACCATTTTAAAACTGAAATGGTTGAAATATGAAAACGTGCTTTCTTTCTGAACTGTGACTTCATGGAATAACAGATTTTCTACTAAATATAGTTCCTTAGACTAATACATACCACTTGGAAAACATTCCTAACAATTTACTTCTCCTCTGCTAACTAAACCAGCCTCATTCTGAAGGAAACAAAGAGCAAGGAGATAGTCATAGAAATCTTCACCCATCATCTGCTCTCACTTTTACACAGATCAATTCTAAATTTCTAGGCTTTCTATATTAACGACAAATCACTATCTTTTTTATATTAAATATTCTCAAAGTAACTGCACATTAATTTGTGTATACTATCCAAAAGAAGACATGATGAAAGAAAGGGAGAGACCTAGATACAAATACTGTAGTATAGAGTGAGGGTGAGACAGAGGTCTTTCCTAGGTGCAATACCTCTCTTTCTTGACACAATAGTTGTACACAATGGTTGAGTACAGCCCGCATCTCAAAACACTGCAATAGCATAGAAGTTATCAGGATGCATGCTGAAGCCTTGGAAGAAACAAAGAACTATAAAAATAAACAAGATGCAATAAAAGAGCTAAGAGCTAACAGAGATCTGGTACTGATTTAAGAGTTGTGATTGGTGATTGTCATTATCATCTAAACTCTGGTAGCAGCAAACAGAACATCCTTAAGGTGAACAGTCCTGTCTGCTCTCTACTTCGGTTAAAAAAAAAAAAAAAAGCCATACTATTAGACAAATACTGTTAGAATTTTTCATTATTATCTATCCCTTAAACAGCTGTGACAGTCAGCTGGTTTTCGACAACGTATGATCACCTAAAAGAACAGCAAAGGATCAGGCAAGGCCTAACATCTGCATGTCTTTAGTTTCCACTCAATCTGTCAAGTGAAAAACCATCTTTAGGACTTGAATATTAGAGCTCATAAAATATAGGTCATGTATAAAGTAGGCTGCCTTGTTTGATGCTACCACAAAAGTTATGGATGTGAAAACTTAAAGTAGAATTGCCAGGATAAATGAAACACTGCACTGGCTTTGTCAGTTTGTCACTGGGTGTGCAAAGGTCTGTTACAGGAGACAGCTGCAAAACATTAGATGGTACCAAGCCAATGAACTCAGGCCTTTAAAAGAGGAATACTACGTAACAAAAATGTTTTGGAATCAACTTTATCTCCTACATGTACCTTCTTACACAAGGCAAGACATTATGCAGCTTCCATACACCTG
Source organism: Penelope pileata (assembly GCA_013396635.1). Lineage (NCBI taxonomy): Eukaryota > Metazoa > Chordata > Aves > Galliformes > Cracidae > Penelope > Penelope pileata. The sequence goes on from WBMW01004897.1 coordinate 897,589, forward strand.
AAGTGAAGATACTTGTCTATCACTTACAAGCTTCTCAGACTGACTCAAACTGGAGAATGAACATGCAAGAAAACATGTTGCTGCCTAACACATTCTGACAAACATCTGATGTTCAAAGCATAATTTAATGTAGGCTTCTCAAGCTTAAGCATTATTTCTTAATGCTAGCTTAAGAAATCTTCCACATACTACTCACTTTAAGGGAAAGGAGACATGGGAGTCAAGGAGGATACATAAAACATCCTGAACTGATTATAATCAATCATATTTAATCATTTCAAAGACACTAAGTGAAGTCTCATTTCCAATTAGATGGAAATGTGAATGGAAAAAAGAAGGCTTTAAAGAAGCCCCCTAGATGCAGTTATCCAGGTCACTGTCACCTTGGCACTAAGGTATCAAGTTTTATTCTTATTCTCACCCTGCTTATTCAGATGTTACACAAGTGGCATTCACACGTAACCTCAGGAGGCCCACAGTGCCAGCTGGAGCACTGGCTCTAGTTAGCGGGACAGAAATAGGAGTTTCTCACTGATGGCAATGGAAGTCCACAAAAGGTAGATGTTGCAGCTTCATACATCCAAGGCCTAGAAATATCTGCAACTAGAGCTTACCATCACCTCTACTCAAATCTTAAATCTCTCTCGGCTAAAAAAACTCCATCTATTCTACTCTATTTTACACAGACTTTAAACAGTTCCTTCTTTGGGAAAAAATCAGTAGCATCATTCAAAACAATTTTATCACTACTGTGTTCTTCTCTTCAGCACTGAAACAAAATAGCCCCTTGCAATATTTAAAGACATCCATGGTATTGACCACATAGCTAGAATTTCACATGCTTGACAGTAAGCTGGACTTCTGCACAGAAGTGACCCATGTTCTGTTAAACTGGCGCTTTGTACTTGCTGAACAACAGAACAAGGAGCCTATGCAGCTCTGTCCTTATCTAACAGGAAGGGTTAAATGTGATTCCACTCCATGTGAATTACTATGGGAATGTACGTTGTCCAAAGAACTGAAGGTGATTCAAGATAAATGCTACTAGGTGTTAATATATTAAAAGACAAGCATGTTTTGGGATGCCCAGTCAGACACAGAGCTTTAAGGTAGATTTACCAAGACCTTTCTTGTAGCAAGCTCCCAAGGACAAGTAAGAAGAATTTTCAAATAAAGGCAGATTTTATTAGACAATCAACTAGAATACTGAAATTCCTAAATTCCAACAGAAATCCAATATCTCAAATGCATCTAGGCAGATAACAATTTAGATTTTTTTTTTTGTTAAATGAAGTAAAGCCTATTCTTCTCCACTCAGTACATCCTTTGCGAAGAGTTGTTCGCTTCCAAGGAAATTCACCCCAGTGTCTTTCCAAGTTACAGCCTCCTCTGGCTCGCAGGAAGCTTTTCTTTCCATTCCCATGGACGTTCCAGCTGTGGCCTGATTCTGGACTGCAGAACGTGGTAAGAAGCTTTATGCTCTGTCCGAGACAAGCTCAGTGTTGCCCCATGCGAGGAGCCTTGGCTTCTTCTCCCGGAAGGACCTCACCCAACCATATCAACAGTTCTTTCAGACAAGTTTTTAAATTCTCTTTACTGCCACTACCAGTTTATGTTGACTTGCAGTAAAGTTAAGAGGTATCAGAGTAAAACTGCCACTGAGTAAACCAGCTGTCATGTCAATAGCACCTCTAACTTCCAGCTGCAGCCTCTACCTTACATCAGAGGTAACTGCATGCGTTCTCTGATATGAAGAGGGGACAAGGTTACTACAAGATTTAAGACAGTCAAAGCCAGATCACGGTTACCATTATTATACTGTCAAAAAAGAAAAAAGCAGCATCCTCCCCTCCCAAGACCTGTATGCTTTTGATCAGAGGTGAGAATTACACTTAAGCTTAGAATCAATGACAGAGACTGTACTTAGCCGGTAACCAACATGATCTTTGGTCAAATAAGAATGGCACAGATTAGATTTGTCTCATATTAGAATCAAGCACAATAGGTAAATTTCATTCTTCATGTTAACTTAAGTACACAGGTAACTATAAAAGCCACGTTACGAAGACCCAGAAGTAATAATATTGCAGATATTAGCTCTTCCACCACCACATGGACATCAAAAGGAAGAAGAGAGAATATAACAAATAAGGCTGATTTACAGAAGTGCTTACCAGGGCACTATCCAAATGAACCCTATCTTTAAAGGCAAATGAATGCCTACAACCATCTTACCATCCCATGATTTTCTTTTCAAAAGCCAGACAGGAAAAGGAATGAATTACTCAGATTCTGCCATATCATAGAAGAAATGGGGGAAAAGGGTGCCGAGAGCTTTCCTGCAGGAAGAAAAATGAGCTAGAACTTCAAGACACGTCTTGAGATTTACAGGTACCATCATGACAGTACATGCTGTTTGGGCCTTTCTATCAGATGTGAATGAGGACTCCCAACCCCTCAGCTATGTGCCCTTCCTTGAGCACAACTCCTTCTGCATGTGAAAATATTATTGCCTGCATAAGCAGAACTATGAGAAATTCAGGACAAAACATATCCAATCACTTCATGTTTAAGGAGCTGAAATGCTCATGCTCTTTATTTTCACTTATAACGTGAACAGGATTAGTGTATCCTGGAAAAGAAAACAAGTGCTCGTAATTTGTCCAGCTCAGCTAAGGCATCCCCACTCTTCTTTCCTTTTCACATCTGAATTCAACCAGGGACTGCGGGGATGACTCTCTCTAACCTCTGTTGAAGAGCAGAAATTTCAATATGATACAATACAGCTCATAGTCTCAGTTTCAGTTAGCTTTAGCAACTCTGTGCCAAGGGTGAAAACTTGGGCGTTAAATGCCTGCTGTGGCTGAACTTAACTGGAAAAAAAAAAAAAAAAAAAACTTTTCCCTTGAGAAGTCTTTTTAATTCAAAATAACTCTTACAACCATTGAAGACAAACAAATAAAACAACTTTAGCTAAAGACTCTTGTAGAAACATGAAAAACCAGCTGTCTAGAGCATGAAACTTTGATACCCATTCCCTCATCTTGGTATCAATCTATTTCTCTGCCTAACTGCAAAAGCAGAATTGAAACTCAGAGGTAGGGTGTATCATTAGAGCTCACAGAACTGATTACTTCAAAATAATCAATGTTGTTTTAACTCACTAGAAAAAACTTCTCAATATTCAGGCACTACAGCAACTTCCAAACAGCTCAGTCATGTAGAAGAATACATACCACCTCATTCAAAGGTAAACTAAGTAGCTACTTAACATTTTTAAATACTTGCTCTCAAATAAAACCATGAAGTATTTTAACACTACTTCTAACTACGTTAGAAAAGTTGCTCTTCAGCATAGGCTGGTATAGATTTCTCTCTTGACTAGAAGGGAATTGCAAGATTCTTGTTCTTTTCAGCAGGAAGAACAAGATTAGGTAAGAAACGCTGTCTAACATCCATTAATTTTAGAGTATTCAGAAACTATGGTGAACTCATTTATTTTTCCAGGTTCTTCTAATCAGACAATGGTAAAACAGACTTCAATTCTGGAGAGTTTTAAAAAACCCACAAACCATGCCCCACCCTTGAAGTATACACATTAAAGAGTTGTTTTACACATAAAATTCACTTACTTTATAAGAAAATTGAACTGCAGATTCTGGAGGGTAAACTATGAAGTGTCTTAAAGTGAAGCCAAAACCCTGAGATGTCCTTCTTAACACGACGGTTTTTGGACCGGGCCAAGAGAAAGCTTCTTCTTCCTCTGACGGTGATATAGCTTCACTCTGCTCTTTTCCATCTTTGTTTTTTGATGTCTAAAATAAAAGAGACACAGATACTACATGTAAATCACAACCTGGATATTTTTTTTTAAAAGCGTTCCTGTGCACTTTAAAATATAATTTCTCCCCTTACATTCAAAATAACTTGATGATCAGTGATATGTCGTAAGAAACATGGATTGTAAAGCAGCATCCTTATGGTGTTAACACCTCTGGTCATATCACAGAAATCTCCAGTTTTAAATTAAGTTATGTATTAAGAAAGTCAATGTTCAACAAATTAAAAGTTGAAATGGACCTCAAGAAATATGTACAGCTTGTATGCTTTATTTGCTTTTTAGTTTACTTTGATATCAATATAAGGACTCTGTCTTTTGGGACTCCACTTCTGGCACACACAACTCACATACAAACACAAACATCTCCCTTTTCCTGACTTAAAATGTAGGCACAGTTTTCTCAGCTAGCATCTCCTCACTTGAAACAACTGAAACAGAAATAAAGAATGTACAAAATTGGTTAGGCTTCTTTAGCAAGACACTTCTTGCTTTTGACTTCATCTGTATTTTCTCTGCTCTTAGTTACTTTCTCTGAACATTACAGTATACCAGCACTAGATATTTAAGTAAAAAGGTCTTATTTCCTATTGCTGTTAATACTGCAATCTCACTTCTCCTGCAGAAAGAAGAAAATTTGTTTCTTTCTTAAGGGTAATTTTATATATGTGACTCAGGAAATACAGGATTTTTATAAATTACTAATTATTCTCAGCTTTATATGAAATCCTTTATTTCATTTTTCAGTGAGTGCCGCATCATTTATAACATTTCAAATCAAAGGCTGAAGACATACAAAGAAAGCATGCAAGAACCCTATGACCCTCCTCTAAATATCCTAGTTCAATGATGCGTGAAACAAATTTAGATACCAGAGCCTATAGCCTATTCAAAGGGTATTCAAACAGAAATAATAGTCTTCTTGTCCTTCTGCAGCTCTGCTACTGCAGCTCAGCAACCAGCTGATGCATGGCAGAGTTTTCTGCTCAGATTTCTTCCTGGGCTGCTCCAAAATAATCCCCTTTGCCTCAGCCTTACAGCTGGGATGTGGAAATGCAGCGCTTCTTGGTAAGGTGGGCCCAGCCAGCTCCAATCAGCATCTACCAAGAACACAAAGCATTTCAACTTCCACCACAGTGACAGCAATGTGTATTATGAGGAAACTTTTGCAGCTGCGTGGTGAGATGCTTAATTCTGCATGCTGTTATGTAAAACAGAATGTGCTTCTACACGGATGCTAAGGACACAACCCAGAAAGCACACGTCTCACTGAGTGCTGCAGGGAGGACAAAGAAATACTAGGCAGGGCTTAAACGCCAGCCCCCTACCTCTGCTCACCCTGCTCTTCAGGGAGGAAAACCACACAAATGGAGAAGGGCCTTGGTGCAGCAGCCCAGGCAGGAGATGGAGCTGCTCGTGGAACCAGAAACCGGCTTGTTACTGCACAAAAGCAGCAAGCTGGTCCCACGGGACTCAGCTCCTCTGAACATCCCAAAGGGATCGCTGGCAGAATTTGGAGAGAACAATAAACATGAAGGGCTCAATCTCTGCCTAGTCTGTCCCCGTCAATCACCTTCATCCGTGTTTTGAAGTAGTAGTGTGAAACAAAAGAGACTGCACAATTAGATGCCTAATGAATGGGAAAGCAGTGAGAACTGGAACTGCCAGGACTGGCTTTAGTTTCAAGTTCAAGCAGTGCAGAGGTTGGGTGAAACATGAAAGAACCCTCTGGCCTGACTGTGAGGGTAGTGCTGAGGTGCATCCCACCAATCTGTTCAGCTTCTGAACTTGACAGTAATTATTTATTTCTGCACAAGTGAATGTACCTTCTCAGTCTTCCATTCTCATGACATGAGCAAAAAATAGTTCCCTTAAGAACTATTATTTTGATCCTATTAAAACGGCAAAACAAGCAGCTCCCAATAAAAACAGATCATTGGCCTCAACATTATGACAGCAACTTCCTCTACAAAGTGACAGGCAGCAATCCACCTATTTAACATTCCCCTGCAAGCTTTTTTTTTTTTTTTTTTTTAAAAAAAAAAAAAAAAAAACTCAGATTTTTGTAGGGAACACTTGATACAAAAGTTTTGAAAAAAAAATCAAACTGCAGGTATCTTAAGATCAAACAACTTCAACAAACAAATATGTATCATTATAGATATCTAAAAAGCAAGTTCAAATGTAGCACTGAAAAGTAAGTTTACAATGAACTTACATTTCCCCCCCCCATCAAAAGCCCCCTGAATTAGCCTACAGGTAGTTTTGGTATGTGTAACAACTGACTGCTGGAGTTTGTACAGCACGTACATCCAGACAGACTGTAACCTGAGATCAAACACAGCCAGCCAAGCTTCCCTACATGGTCTGAGGAATGGGAGATGCAGCATTTGACTGAAGAGGGAAAAGAACCTCTAATTTCCCCGTAATTTCATGCAAACTTCTACCACTCATGAAAGTTGCTGAACTAACAGCTATTCACGAACAACTGTTCCACAGGCCAACCATTATTTCCTGAAAGAGCATGCCAGAAGTTAAAGGTTATCTTCATGCCATCCCTGGACTCCTGCAAGGTCTGCCAACAGCACAACAGGAAAGGCCAATATTAATAACAAACGTGAGACATGGTCAGTGACAGCAACTTTGAGCCACTGCTACAAACAAAAAGGAATCTGAATTACAAGGAAAGAGTCAACATCTGTTGAGTCACCCTGCGAAGCGTCCAACAGCACACCCACCCGAAATATCTCTTGCCAGAGAAGGCTTTAAAAAGGAACAAGAAAAGTTTTCAAAAATACAAACAAGACAAGGATGCAAGACAGCAGGCCAGAAACAGATGATGCTTAACATAGGCAAGAATGTTACTGAAAGCAGGGATCCCACATGGTATCTCTTGTGATCCAAAAACCATAGCAGCCCAGTTACAAATATGCATGCATCTCATATCCTTAAGGTGATTTCTCTTTAGAGCAGACTCATGCATTTCAAGAGAATCAAAAGTGAACGCTTTATTTTCATTTGAGATAAAATCCAACAAACAGAAGATTTCTCTGCTGTACTCCTTACTGGAGATCTGGATGTTTGAGTCAGTAAAACACAGTCTCTATAAATCTGGTGCTCAATGTGAATGCCAGAATGCATACAATTGAGTTCAAGGACTGAAGAATCCCAGGTTGCTAAAAATGATTCAAGCATCATTTCCCACAGGATTGCTTCATATGAGGTTTTTGCACCAAAGTATCTCAAAACATCATTTCCTGTTATATGCAATTACAAGGACACACAGCAGATGCTCAAGTGCACTGTAAAACACATACTTTGCTTTGAATATTGTATTTAACCCTGTTTTTCTGAGCAGTGAAAGCATCCCCGAAAAATCAGATGACACCCTAAAGAAGTACATGAATCACCAGGAGCTTAACGCAGCCTACAGGATTGCGTGAAATATTATATGAAATAGGTGAACAGCACCAATGTTTCTGAACAGTATTATGTTCAAATAAAAGTAAATATCAAAACAGTAATTCCACATTTTCAGTAAAAAAATAAAAAAGGCAAACATCCCACTAGCATGGCTCCAAAGACCCTCTCATTTCCCAGCTTCTGAACAATTATTGACAGACCCACACAAACAATATGCTCAGAACAGCCCCGTGACACTCAGAAGAGATAGCAATACAAACTATCAGTTGTCTTCTTGGCTGCAGATAAATAAGCACACTCTGAGTATTCTGACTACCATCTTCATAGATGAATAATTATAAACTGCCAAGTGGCTTGAAAGCCACATCAGCCGGTTTCCTTGGGACCCTGGGATGCATGCTGTCCAGCCCCATAGACTTGTACACACCCAGCCTTACGAGGCAGTCCTGGACTTGCTCTGCTCTTATCGTGTGAAACTTTGCTCCCCAGCTCCTGCTTAGAGACTGAGAGACACGAGAGGCATGGGAAGCCTGACTGCCAGCAAAGACCAAGGTGAAGAACTCACTGAGTGCCTCAGCCTTCTGCATGTCTGTCGAAACCAGTTCTCCCTTCTCATTTATCAGAGAGGGTACACTCCTTTGCCTGTCTCTTCTCATCCTATTGAATCCCTTCTTGTTATTTATCACATTTCTTGTCAAGTTAAGTTTCCATCTGCACCTTGGCTTTCCCGATCCCATTTCTGCACTGCCAGCTCTGTTCCATTCCTATGTCCCTAAGGACCATTTCCCAGGGGATCTTACCCAGTAATTCCTTAAGCGGCCAGAATTTTACTCTCCTGAAGTTCAGGGTCCTCACTCCGCTCTCTGCCAGGCCCACATTCCTCATCATCACAAACATGGTCACTACAGCCCAGAGTGCCTCCAATCTTAACCTCTTTAACCATCTCTTCTGCATTGGTGAGCACCAGGTCCAGTAATGCTTCACCTCTGGTTGGTCCGTCCAGTACCTGGCCCAGGAATTTATCCTCAGACTCCAGAAGCCTTCTGGATTGCCTGCAGCTCACTGTGTGGTTTTCCCAGCAGATATTTGGGTGACTGAAATTCCCCATCAGGATGAAAGCCTGTGAGTGCAAGGCCTTCTTGCTTCAGCTGCAAGAGGCAGCGTCAACAGGCACCCCTAGATCAGTGGGCCTGTAAGTAGACCCCAATCACCAGATGTCCTTCATTGGTTTGGTTCCTAATTTTAACCCACAAGCTCTCAGCCTGGTCACGGCTGTTTCTTAGAGGCAGCTCTTCACAATCTATCCACTTCTTTCTTAACATAGAGGGCAACTCCCACACCCCTCCTACTTCACCGATCCCTTCTAAAAAGCTTGTAGTCCTCAACCATTCGCTTGACACGTTTGGTTTTAACATTTTTCTTAAATCATACAGAACACTTCACAAATAANCTCACTGTGTGGTTTTCCCAGCAGATATTTGGGTGACTGAAATTCCCCATCAGGATGAAAGCCTGTGAGTGCAAGGCCTTCTTGCTTCAGCTGCAAGAGGCAGCGTCAACAGGCACCCCTAGATCAGTGGGCCTGTAAGTAGACCCCAATCACCAGATGTCCTTCATTGGTTTGGTTCCTAATTTTAACCCACAAGCTCTCAGCCTGGTCACGGCTGTTTCTTAGAGGCAGCTCTTCACAATCTATCCACTTCTTTCTTAACATAGAGGGCAACTCCCACACCCCTCCTACTTCACCGATCCCTTCTAAAAAGCTTGTAGTCCTCAACCATTCGCTTGACACATTTGGTTTTAACATTTTTCTTAAATCATACAGAACACTTCACAAATAAGTTCTGTAAATGATCATTTTGTGTTGTCTAAATCACATTTTCTGAAGCCTAAATCTGTACTGAATAAAAAAAAAAAAAACAGCAAACAGACCAGGCTGACCGGTGGACTCGCCCATAAGTAGCTCAATAGTCAGAGGCTGTCCCCTGCTGCAGGACTTAGCATTAGTGAACTTTCAGCTAGTCCACCAAGAAACATGGTATCTGAAACAGCAGTCTTGCTGGATGTGTTTAAGTAGAACAGAAAATTGGTTGATGTCACCTGATTTTCCTCATTTAATTGCCATAAAATAATATTTGTAATCACTATTGACACAAACCAGAACCAGAAAGGATCTTGCACATCATTATTAATTCCACAATCAGCCTGAGACAGTACCAGCATATTCCAGATGCTACAATAAATGCTGCGCTTCCTTAAAAACAGTGGCATTTCTTGTATCAGGTCATTTATTTTCCCTGTTTTTCTAACCAAGCAGCTATTATTTAGCCAACTGCCTTGTTAAACCTGCAATTTCAAAGAAAAAAGGCTTTCCTATCGCAGTTGGATCTTTCTGTCACAAAGCGTAAAATCCTTTAAAATGCTAACAAGGAAACAAGGGGTCATTTCTGGCTAAGGCTACAGAACAGGAGAAAAAAATTCTATATGGGAAAAAGATCTTGTTATCCACAGAATAATGGCAGGTCTCCCTGCAAGTCAGGCTTCTCTTTAATAATCAGATTCTTCCACTGCTGATTTTCAAATAAAGTCAGAAGAAGCTACTGACCCTTTTATTCTCAACCACACAGAGAACTTCAAACTGCTTTGCTAGAAGCTGACAAAGAGTCAAACGAAGCAATAATGAAAATATCCACCAAAAAAACACTTCTACTTTTCTGGTACATCCATCTGACCAAAAACGATGAATTACAGAACTTCATCATGCTCAGAGGACAGCATGTCCCCTTTACCCTCTAGGACCATCTGCTGTCACCTGCACACAAGGGATTTCAGGCAGAGTAAAAGCTCAATCCACTGGAGAACACGATTCCCTGGTCCTACAATATGACAGGAAACAAACAGAACCCCCCAAATACACTGCTTCTGGGTGTTCTTAAAACATGTGAACACTTTCTCTAAAAATATCTTAGAAAGACGTTTAACACAGAAGGTTATACAACTCATTTTTTGGAGATATCTCCACCCCCATCTGCAGTATAGGTAGGTACAGCCAGCACCCAAAAGGAAAGCCAGACAATGCTGTATCTCAATACCACCCCAAAAGTGCTGATCATACTTAGGACTTTTTATTCGTGTATCCACACCGTGAGCGACTTCAGGCAGCACTCCATGAAATCACCATTACTCTGAGGAAAGTCTAGTGGTCATAGCACAGAGCGGCCGTGACAGCGTTCAACAAGTAGGCTGAAAGCTCTTGCTGCTCTTCAAGTAAAAACACAAGCTCTGTGTCGTCTGACTGCTGAAATGAGTGCTGCAAATGAAGAGGTTTGGCTAAGACTGAATACATCACAATCTACGATCATATGCTGAAGTGGTCCCAATCCACAGTGAGGTAACAGTTCTAGCGTCTCACAACCAGACTGGAATGTAAAAATAGCATTTTATTCAGAAAGTAAATCATTCCCAGTCAAACAAAAATAATCAGTAGCACGAGGTTGGCACCTTAAGCAAATTCACCCTCTCAATGTCCAGGAAATAGCTTTGTCCTTGAAGCAAACAAATGAGTTCGATCACTTTCAGCCTCAACAACACATTCAGCTGTTCACTAAAAGATCCCTGTTAAGAGATGACCAAGGAAATCAGAATGCAGAAACCCCCAAACCTACATAACTTCAGGCCTCCATGTCAAATAGGCATCTGTCCCATCTACTGGCTTCAACACCAGACAAAATCCTGCAGTATTCCCTATAGCACATAAGGAAGGATGTTAGGGAGGACAAATTCAGGCAGCAAATCTAACTTGGCAATATACGTACTGGCAATGTCCTGTCCTCAAGTAAGTCGCCCATTGTTCTCTGTCCTCACAAGGTAGCTACAAGGTGTAACTATCAGCATCTCCAAACCCACACTGACAGTCAGAAATCTGTCTGCCAAATTAGTGGGATGAAAGGAAATACATAAAATCCCAGATGCATCATCTTGGATGCTGGTTGAGACCATAAAAAAGCATCTGAGATTTGTAAAAGAAAAAAATGAAGTAGAGAAAAAATAAGGCAAACATCAATTAAATATGTAACAGCTATACCTGCTACAGACTTCAAGCTTAACTCCAAAGATACCTGCAGTATTGCATGCACAGTGCCAGTCCCTTTCTTCACTAACATCCAAATTAACCTGCACAGTTCATTAACTTATCATCCCAAACACTTCAGTACTTTGAGTATCAAACTAGAGTGTTCATATTTGCATGCTTTCATATTTGAGGTAACCTTAAAGTTACACTTCATAATAAGCAAGCAACAGGATTCAAAGGATTCCTGTAACTACTAATTACTGCTTAACTTATGTACACACTGATAGCTGAAATCCATACAACTTACACACAAGACAGATTTCACAGCGCAACTTAAACAACAGTATATACAAAAATTTTGATTAATTACTGGCATTTACTATATACTGACATTTACTTCTTAGCAACACTAGGATTAGATATCACTCCAACACAACAGACTGGAGTGAAAGTAGTTCAGGATGAAGAAAAGTTTTATCTACAGCAGTGATACCATCACAACACCATCAGTGCAAACGGAAGAATCAGGCAGCTTGAGACACAAATATACTGAAGTACAAAAGAGGAAAGCTTTTCCTGCCCCAGAACACCCCTTAGTATTCCTCCATTCTTTTGCAGAACGGGCCATAAACAGATAGATCCCACTCAACAGACAGTGCTGGACCTAGTAGCAGGTAGAGCAAGAGACAGAAGAAGATACCTGACTCCACCCTGCCCACTTCAGGGCTATAGGTATTTAAGAAAGCTGCAGGAAGGACTCAGATGCCCAGTGATAGTAACTGCAGAGCCTGTTTCAAAGCAGGTACCAGGAAGAGGCTGCCTTACCATGAAGCACCTGAAACTGGAAGCTAAAATGTAAACAAACCCTCAAAGCTCAAATAATCAAACAGATGCAAAATTGCTCTCACCACAAGGAAAAAAACTGAGATGTGGAGATAAATGAAGCATGAGTCATCACACACAACTATTAGCGGATGGCATTCACAGAGCTAGACATAACCAGCCCAGTCAGGGCCCTCTCATCAGGGCCTCAGCTAACAGGAAAATACTGTCTGCTTTTGGAACTGGGAAGCTCTTTCCCATAGAAGCTCTTCATGAAGGGAGAAGGAAGATCCATAACTCAGAGCAGTTGTGAGCTCTCAGTCACTAGGTGACCGACTCATCTTCTGTGGCATGGATGGGTGCCCATGTGAAGAGCAGGATGTTGGCTGAGGCTCCCCAGGACTAACACTTCTCTTGAATCACTGCTGAGGAAGATGCAGTAACTGGGAAGGATAACAAAGGCCAACAAACTGAAGAACTCAGCTCTCCAAAACAAGGTCCGAATCCTTTATGACTCCACACAATTACTGCAAAGAATGGTGTCAATCTCAAACAGGAGAACAGAAACAACTGATTAGAAATTGCCCATAAGACTAGGGGCAAAGATGGGCATCGCCATCTGTCCTGTTTGCCCCTCGCTCAGACTGCACAGCTGGGCTCCGAGCCATTACGTGCAGGGGTAGGAAGGCCCCTGCGAGTAGTTCTCCTCTCTGCCCTTCATGGGCAGTGACCAGGAGGAGCTGAGAGGCTTCAGAGCAAGGCAATAGGGATGTAAAGGCAATGAACGGGTCAAAGGTCTTGGAAGAAGGTCACAGCTCCAGGTGCCTCCCTCACAGAGGCCCACTGTCAGCACTGGGGAGTGACAGGTCAGTCTTCAGGGATTAACCAAACTGAAGTGGGGTATTTGCTATGTGGTAGTCCTGGTAGCAAGCCTGCCTCCTCCTTTTAGGAGTGTGAATCCCACTCAGATGAAATACTGGACTTGAATATTCCTTTAACTCAGTAGCAAAGGCAGTGGCTGTGTACATGCAGCAGAGACCAGCAGGCACGCCAACGTGGACTCTGAAATTTATCTCAGAAGTGAATAACTCGATTCATTAACATACAGTTCTTAAATCAAGCGCAGGTAAGAAGGAAGGCTCAAGAGTGATACGTGACCACTCCAGAAGAATGAAGTAAGTGGGAAATCTGCAGCCTTTCAAAAACAAAGTTTCTGTGCCAACAGAGCAGATGGCCGCTCGCACAGGGAAGGAGACATCGCTGCCGCCGTGCGGGCTGCAGAGCTGGCTTGGGGTGGAGGAGGTGGGCAGAGGGATGAGAGCTTCCCTGTGCCTTTATAGCCACTGGCATTGTAAGCATCATCATTCAAAGGAGAAACAGTATCTTCAGGAGAGGATTTCAGTCTTCAAAAATATCAAGGCACAGCAAAAAAGAAAAAAAAACAGTAAGAAAACTCCACACATAGGGCTTATTACACAGCTTAAGTTTTCCTTACTGTGCTCTACTGCTCACAAAAAGGCTGCTCTGTGAAACAAAGCTGATGCTTCTGTCAGTCTCATCACCACTCCACAAGACCTGAAAAACCAAGCTGAAGGCTACCAACAGCAATCTCTACCTTCCTCCCGCTCTTTAAAATGTTCTCATTGAAATTGCCATGTTTTGGCCCTGAGCCCAAATACAGAAAAATAAGAAGGGCCAGAGGAAGCCTGTATCTAAAAAAACCCTCCATCTTCTTGACAAAAAACTAATAATAACTAACTAGCTTTACACTGGCAAAACACTCAAGGATTTAGTGGCACACGACAATCCAAAAAAGAATGATCTTAGTGTCACTTCTGTAGGTCTGTTCAACTGCAAAGTTCTCGGAGTGCTATTTACCCAGCTCTGGATTCAACACAGCAACACCAGCCGGCTCTGTACACTGAGCCCAGCTGGGCCCGCCTGACTGAAGAACAGGAGCATGCAGCTCTGCAGGCCAGAGGGGATCCAGAAACAGTTCGGCTTCTTTGGAGCATGGAGAACACCGACCTACTCAGCCTAGAGCTGAACTAGGTTTTTATGCAGAGCAAGCCCTGGTTTTCTGGTACTGCAGTTCTGGTATCCGGTATTTTTGCACTAGCTCTTAACTTCATCAAGAGGAAAAACTCCGGTGTGACAAGGGCTCCCCGCTGCAGCTCAAATTTGACTGCAGAGGACTCAGAGCTGATGTATCAGATGCCCCTTTAAACACCAGATAATGAGCTGAAGTATGCCAAACTCACTGGTAAGGGCATATTTTAATATGCACATACACACTGTAAAAATATAGCGGAGAGAGTGTATATACACACACACAATTATTCTTTGGTAGAAGCTTGTCTACATTCAGTAACTGTAAGGCTTGAATAAGAATCTTTGCAACAGCAGAGTGCATTTGGGTTTAGCTCACACCTTGTGCTTTCCACAGAGTGACAGCCAATTCCAAGTAACATCACCAAGAAGCAGAGTAAAAATGCAGGGACTTCACAGGACAGAGATGCAAATGGTTTTCAAAACATGCTTTCGATTGTATCTTGCAATTAGTATTTAGAATAATAAACAGAGAGCTCATAGTATGAAATGTAGTCAGAAAAACATTGAAAGCAAAAAGAAATTGAGAGCTTCCTTGTTTTCTTACAGGCCCATTAGCAGAAGCCTCCCCCTCTTAACAGCTACATCCTCCTTAAACTGGAAGGAAAGGAAACATCTGCAGGGCTGGTAACATAACAGCAAAATGTCATGTGATCTTAATTTAGCTAAATCAGAGCTTTTGCTTCTCTGCTTGCCCTGCCATTGCCTGTTAAGAATAGGAAATGCTTTGTCCTTACCTTAGAGCCTGACCTGGAAACACCAGAGACAGGAGACTACGGGCATGCTTCTGCCTCTCAGCATTGAAGAAATGCTTCAGGTTACTCCATGCACGATAAAAGAACTCTCAGCAGTCTGACAGAAAAGCAGTTTGCACAGTCACAGCCTGTTCACAGCTGCCTTACACCGCTGCTTTTCACCTATGGGAACTTCTTGATAGATCCACAAGTACAAGCTGCCCATCACCCACTCTGCTTCCTACAAATGGGGAGAGAACAGCTCTTGCTGTCCCCAGCGAAGGGTGAGGAGGAGACAGTTTTAATGAAGTTTGTACTCTTTTGCTTTCTGGAATAACAGACTTTTATCGCTCACTGCATACCAGATAGCTTTCCCTACATTTTCACCAGACTCTGCTATATCATGCCTATTCACACATGCAAAGTAGTTCTGCAGAAGCCATTAAAAACCAAAATCACCGCACAGTGTAAGATCTGATCTGCACAGACCCCAATTCAATAGTCAGCACAGTTTTAAAGTCAGCTGTGAAACCACCTAGACACTTCCTCCAGGACAGAGGAGTTTAAGCCTCTCCGTGCCTCCAGCAAACCCCTGGGCTGACGCTGGGCTACTCCACCACGCAGCCACAACACGGAGCAAGGGCTTTTCGGGCCCAACAGTGTGACAGCAACAAACGTTACACTCTCTATCTAATGCAGGTGTGAGTCTCATCTTTCTCTTACAGAAGCTACTGATCTTTCCAATACAGAATATGCTCATTCCTGTTCCAAAAATTAGGAAAAGAGATTAGTTGCACCACTTCATCGGTATAAATGTATCATCATAACTGCTGAAAATCCAAACAGTTCAGACTTAAGACCATCAGATCCTCAAGTCAGCAATCTTGCAGTTTTACTTGACTGTGTTCCACATGCACGCAGATGTCTGACTTGCCCCGAGCAAGCCTCTGGAAGATGAAGGAACTGATTTTCAATGTCAGAATTCAGACTGCCACCCTAAAAGGGTTATTTCAAGCACATTACTATTTCAGATTCTATTCTGCTTGCAAAAGATTGAGAGTCACACGGGAAGAGTTTTAAGCACTGACTTGAGGGAGAACTATTCATATCATGCCTACGCATCCTAGGAAATAAATTTAACACAGTGAACATGGCTCAAAATGCCATAAAATTTATAAGACAATATTTCAAGATTCTTTACATCCCTGCGTACTCAGCTTCTCCCCTCCAAAGCAGCCTGCAGCTACATAGCTAAAGGTAGCCAGTGTCAGGGCATGCAGACACAGCCCATAAAGAAACTCCAGTAGACACAGACAACCATTCAAATACAATCCTGGTCCCATGTTTTAAGATAATTCATTTGAAAGATATTACATAATGTGCAAATTAACACACTAAGTTTTAAAAGCCTTACACTGAGAAGTAGAAAGGCTTGTTTTAAGTATAAATCAGTAGACATTAAAATATTTCAGACCCTAAATTTGTAATGCACTGTGCACACGCATCAGAGAGAAAAGCAGCTTTTTCAGTGAAGAATTTCATTTACTTTCACATAGTACACAGAAAGATGCTTAAAAAATGATTGCAAAGTGATTAACTCGAAAAAAAATCTTAACTTTTTATGTCAACAGAGATGAGATATCACTAAGAGGATAAAGAAGAGAAAGTTGTCCCCAGGATTTTCAGTTTAGCTGCAAATCCAGCAGCTTTCGAGCCCTGCCTTGTGATCACACGGGAGCTGTGTACTTCCTCGCAGCAAACACGTCAGCGAGAAGGGTCAGTACAGCTGGCGACTACACCTACCTTGTACTGCTGCCTGGAGGATGGGGTGGGGGGCAGAGGAATCTATTTCAACCAAAATCCATTTGCTTATTTAGGAACTACTTGTCCTTGCATGCCTGCTACTCCGGTTTGAATCGCTCACTGCTGCTCAGTTACTTCCCTGTACTTCTGAATGTTACAAAACGTTTCTCCAACAGCAACGCTAATTCCCACAATGAGTAAAGCCACCAGCTATTTCCTGCAATGATTTTACACCTTTTACTCAACAAATCTGAAAACATCACACCCTGCACTGCTAAGAGACAAGATTTTTATCATACTCCCTCGCTCCCTGAGGCAGGAGATAAACAGAAATAAGAGCACAATAAGATAATGTGAGTATCACATTTCAAAACTGTTATCAGCTGCAAGTATCTGAGAAGGAATGCAACCACCTTTGTTATTTCACCCTCCAAGTGACACATTCAGAAGACTGAAAAGGCTTTTTCTAAAATGCTATCTGAGATTCTTGGGAGGAAGGGAAATAACTGCAGTGCAGCAGCTGCTGCAGTGCTTCTGCGTCTGAAGGCTCGGAGGCAATGCAATAGCTGAGCCTGCACTGCAACATCTCATTCTCACACACTGTTTTACAGAAAACAAACCCTGCAGCAATGAACGCATGGTAAAAAATAAGGAAAAAAAAAATCTTGGCTGCTATAATGCCACAACATGCAAACTTACTTTCTCAAAGATTATATCGATGTAAGTTCTTTGAAGCCCAACAACGTCAACGGTCAGGCACACTGAGCAACAAAACTGTCTGACCAGCTGTGAGCTCAGAGCTCTGCAGAACGCCTGCCTTTGGCTGAGAAAAGAGAGACTGAAGTATTCAGATGGCTCAAAGATCATCACTAACTTCTCAAGGTTAGGACACAGTAATAAAACAGAAAACCAGTAGCCAGGTTAGGGTTGTTACGGTATTGTTCAGCTAGGGATTTGGAAGCAACGAGAAGAGCTGCTCTCCTCCACCGGTCACAGCCTGCTTAGGGCACAATGGTGACCTGCTTTTTGCTGGTATGGAGACCTACATTCAACTCATGGTATGCTGTTCCCTTGTCTAACACTTGAAGGCAATGGTTTTGTGATACAACGAAGAAAAAGAAACAGTCCTATAATTTCTTTTATCTTATCTACCAGTAATCCTTCCAGCCATCTGAAGAAGTGGTATTTACTGTTTCAGAGTTGCTAATATGTTCCACATTGGCCACAAGGTCCATGGACACACCAAGCATCTCAGGAGTGCATTCTCTTGTATGCTGAAGGCTGATAAAGGATGTCCTGACAAGCAGACAGAGGGTAAATCCTGCTGCATCTTACTGAAGATGAGCTAAGTTAGCGAGTAAAACTTTTACTTAGTACTTCCGTACAATGTTGAAGAAGAACTCTTACTTGGCTCACTACTAGTATGCTAAATTATGGTTCAGACTACAACTTCACAAACATCAGGCTAACAAAGGGAAAGATTACCTTCACTTTATTTCTGAAGACATTTTCTTTTTTTTCTTGAGAGAAGGCTAAAAATTCAACATCAGACTGTATTAAGAACAGCATTAATGGCCTATGATACTGCTGGGGCACTCCGTATGAGTACTGACACCCAGGTACGTATAGAGCTGTACATACTCATCTCTCATGACAAAAGCCTTCTACCTGCTACTCTTTCACTATTTCTAGATTTCCAATCTTGTTCAAGCTCTACACTGCCTGAGAGGCTTCCACAGCTAAATACACCCCATGCTTCCACGAGACCATCACAGACAACGCAAAAAAGAATCAAGAAATTTCTGTACTCTGCAACAACACTTTTTAAGAAAGATCAGAAGTAATGAAGCTGTCCCATAAAGACAGAAATCTGCAAGTAACACAGTTTGGTTTTGTACTCATTACTGTGAGAATTCATGGATCACCGTGTGAAAGCCACAGAGCCAATCCCATACAAGGTTTGGGCCAGACATTTTAATTCATTGAACAGAACTATGATTTGCATGATCCGGTAATCTGACTGTACAGGTTTCTAATTTAGTGCCAATTCTCCATATTCTTTGAAAACAATATTCTGATACACACAATGGCTTGCTCTCTCAGAGTTCACAAGGCCTCCACAGTTACTGACAGTACCTGTCATACTGCACTGTGGAAGTGCTTTGTACAACCTGTATTATCATGGTAGACAGAAGGAAATCATAGAATCATTAAGGTTGGAAAAGACCTCGAAGGTGATGAAGTCCAGCCGTCAACCCATCACCACCATGCCCACGGAACCAAGTCCCTCAGTGCCACATCTACCCTCTTCTCGAAAACCACTGGGGACGGTGACTCCACCACTTCCCCGGGCAGCCTGTTCCAATGCATTACCATGCTGAAAATTTTTTTTCCCCCAATATCCAACCTGAACCTCCCCTGGAGCAACTTATTTGTACTCTTCCTGTTCTGAGAACCAAACTTTGGGAACTATACACCAGGGGAAGAAAAGGGAGTGCATGCCAGCAAAAACAAAGGTAAGTCTAAGAACAGCTCTATAATCTGATGCAAGAAATCATTAGCAATAAATAGACAAATAGGCATGTTTGTGTATTTTCCTTGAATACATATTTTGGAGGAAGAAGTGGCAAGTCTTCAGCTCAGCTCCCAAGTGACAGTAACTCACTCCCCTGATGTCTTACAGGGGTCAAGGTGGATGAAAACCACCAAAGACACAACGTGACTTCTGCTAATTCAAGGATACCACGTACCAAACAGGAGAGCTGGGCTTTGCAGCTACACTCAAGCAAGAGCAGTTAGTCTCAGACTGCACCCACTGGCTTTCTCACCAGCAGGCTTCCTGAACAGGAGGAGGACGTGGGGAGCACCACTGCCACACAAAGCAGTGTGTATCTCTCCCCAGGGCTGACCGCATCCACATCTTACATGGCATTCTGCTGCAGCAGACCAGCTGCACTAGTCTCTTCTATTATCTCTATTAGAGACAATATCTTGTAAATGAACTTCAGAATCCATTTAAAAGAAAGAACAGCAGCAACTCACTAGAACGTAGAGTTTACAGGTGTTCTACTTTCAGGGAAAAAACACCATAAAACAACCCACGAACCACAGCAACCATATATTTTACTTATCTAAGAAAAAATAGCAATTTCAAACAGCTCAGCAACACTTCTGCCTTAAGCATGCAGGTAATCTCAAGTATACTGATCCAAGGCCTGGTTTTCCTTACAATTAGGAAATAGCCTTTAGGTTATGTGAAACCTGCCTTGCTGGGTGTTCTGTATTTGGCTAGTTTTAAAAAACAAAACAAACCTAAAACAATTTATTTCAGTCTACTGCTGTAAAAACAATGTCACTTTCCTTTCTCCCTGCTGATGTCAAACTCTTTTTAAAGCTTCATGGGACTGCCCATATCATGAGCCTGGCACTTTCTTACTACTTTCTGAAGTATGGGAAGCTATTTGTCAGATGAATTTGTCTACAGAGACTAATTCCTACCCATGTATTAGCAAACTAGACCAAACTTAGTGACAGCTGAGCGTCTGAAAATTAAGGCTCTAGAAGTCTCAGTTTGTCTCTGATCTTTCCAATTCTACAGATGAGACTTCTTCAAACTATAACATTAAGGAGATGATTTTAAAAAAGGCATCGTTTCAACAGACGTGCAGTGAGAATATTTCTGAATCACTTGCCTCCAGTTACTGCACTGACCTGTGACTTTTTATAAAGTGTTTGTCCTCTCCTTAACACTGCAGGAGAACACAAAATTCTCTTCAGTGCCTGGCTGAACGCTGTGTGAGGAATACAGATAATGTATGTCTTGAAAATAGTATTACAATAGAATAGCACTATTTTATATAACTCCAGGCAGGTTTTTTTTTTCCTCCAGTGCTGCAGGAAATAAGTCAATTAGACGTGTATCTGTCCATATTAAGAACTGAATAACATTATCTGGTAATTTGTTTTATCTTGTATGTTTAAACAAAGTAAGTAATACTCAGCTTTCCTTCACACTAATTTTTCTCATATTCATGATAAATTATTTTGGAATGGCTAAGGTGTTCAAGTTCTGTAAAGCTAGAAAACAAATCAGCTTTCTATTTATTTACAATGCAGATGAACCCAGCATGTCTCCCCCTTCCTGTATGTGATACATCATCTTTTTGTGCAATCCACAGAGTTAATCCCCCTCAAAGGTTAAGACTATACCAGAACAACCTGAAGTACTCCAAGTGATAAAAAAGAAATTATATGGTTAAAAGCACGCTTTGTGTGCCTAACAACTGTAGGAAACTCCTTAGTTTACAACTATATTTTTAAAATCCCATTTTTCAATAGGATGGGGAGGAGAGTAGATGACACTAGAGCCTCCCCCCCCCATTATACTAAATTAAATAATCATATTAAAATATTTAAATATAAGAAAACAACAAACCTGACTGCTCCAAGCACAATAGAGGTTACATATGAAGCTCCATTTGTGAGTGATCACGCAGTCCAGAATCTTGAACTGGGCCATGCCTTGCTCTAGCGCAGACTGCTGCTGTGCTCTGACTCAGCTTTTGCCCGAGTGATACTGAAGGATACGAGAGCTATGCAGTAATGACATTCAGGAACAAGGACCTTCCTTCCTGCTCAGGCTCCCTTCCCACCCCAACAATGTGTCAACTCAACAAGATAAATTGACAGAACTGCATAACATTCTTCAAAACAACACTTCCGAAACTGTCAAATTATGCATTCTTGGAGAAAGAATGGGAAATAAGAACATCCTAAGAATTCTCACTAAAGCAAACACAAGAAGGTGTTCTCAAGCTGTGCTTGTTTTTTTCCCCCCTCTGCTGCTATTGAAACCAGCCAAATATCACCAATAGTTCATATCTTAAGTCTAGACAAGTGCTTAGGCACAGCCATGACGATGGCTTCTGTGTGTTCATGAAATCCAGAAGCCATGTCTGACATTTTAAACACAGCACAATATCAGCAAGCTTCCTAAGCCAGGAGAACCTCACAGGTTTCACTGATGTCACAGAGGTTCATTGGCTTCATGTTCTGAAATGAAGACTCCCCTTTAACCCATCAGAGTACTCTCAGTGCTGCACAGGAATGCTACCTCCCTTTTCTAACAAGGGGCGATGACTGCCCCATGGGTATGGGAATGCAACATGGAGCAGGGGAATCCTGAGAGACTGCAGAAGCACTAGAAAGGTCTCTTTCTTCCTTTACATGATTCTCTTTTGCAATTTGCAAAGAACAACCAAATCTCAGGTATGCACTTCACGTTGTCTGCACATTATCTGACTTGCGTTCCCTTTCCCCTTCAAATGCGAGATTCAGAAAGACATGAGATGTTTCCACGGAAACATTATTTGATGATTATGTGAACCATCAGACTAGTGACAGAAGCAACTTAAATACTCTGAGTTTTAAGCAGCACAACTAACAAACCAACCCTTCAGTAACAGGCAGACATGGTTTTATCTATCAGCTGTAGCTCCAAGTAATTTAAAACCAGAACGTGTTATTTCTTGAAAATGTGTGAGATCCCAAGCACCTCCTCCATGAGGAGAACAGACCCCAAAATTCTGACCTGAAGCCAAGGAGCCCCACAGGACACAGGTCTCAGGTCCTCCCGTGCCCAAGCTCAGCTACTCCTCCAGTACGAAGAGGATAAGGAAAACACAAGAGAAGAGATGTGGATGAAGAGAATGGAAGCATCCATTTGCATCAGCATCCATGTACTACCTCAAGGAAGAACATCTGTGATATGCAGAACACTTGTAAGCCCTTGCTCAGTACTTTCTCAGGATAGACAAGACCAGGTGGTCCTTTGCTTTATGAACAGCCAAACTACTGAAAATTGCTTCAAACATGAAAGAAAGGTTGTACATTAGAAGCAGCCTGGAAATAACACAAACATATACAAGGCCAAGCAGTTTGGCCAAACTGTTTGTTTGGCCAAACAGCAGCTTGTAACATTAAAGCAGTTAGACAAAAAAGGTCTCCTTTGTTTTTAACTGAATCAAAAAAAAACTTGTTACAGTTTCTCATCCCAAGGGCCCTGGAATTAATGCCAGAGTCCAAGCAAGTCTCTTCCCTTCTCACCCATGTGAGGAGTCTGAAGACTGCCAGGACACAGCTCAGCTGCCTACAAGAGATCTTTGCTGTTTAAGGTGTACATGGCAGAAATTCTCCTATCATTATGATTATGAAAAAGGGAATTGAGCAGTATCAATGAGACAATGCACAAAATTAATATAGCCTTAGAAAAGTACTTAACTATGGAAATTAAAGAGCTTGAGATATTAAAAGCATAAGAGCTCCTTGTACAAGTTAAATGGCCAGCACTGGAGCAGCCTGTGCTGACAAGAGGCAAGAAGACAAGTCCTGCTTAGCAACTATTACTAGGTGGAACAGACATACTTCCTCACAGCAGACATCGTAACTGTCCAAGGCTGAGAAATCTTGGAGCAGGAGGATGTTTGGGAAGGTCCTGCTGCGAGGGGATACTGCAGAGATGCCAGAGCAGAAGGAGGCAGCGAGGCATCCAGGAAGGGAAGGCTGGAAGGAGGCAGGAGCTGGCGTCCTGCGGGACCGGCAGGCAGGGGTGCTGGCAGAGCCCACGCACAGCCCAGCAACAGCCAGCTGCACATCGGCCGTGCTGTGGAAAAACGCAGTCATCAGCTGAACAGGGTGGAGGGGAGAAGGGAAAGGAGGTCTGGAAAATTAAGGAAAGTTTGCTGGTTTCGACCAAGAAACATCAGCCATGTTTTAAACGTTGTTTTAGTCCAACTCTGCAACAACCAGTCCAATTATTATCTACTTTAAGATCCTTACAGTATTAGTCAGTATATTTTGCCTCCAAAGTAGTTCAACTCCTAGCAAGTACTCAACACAGCATGTTAAAAGTACTGTCCAAAATTTAGGAAGTCAAACCTCAAAAATCAAATCTGTGCAATTCTTTCCATAAAATCAACAGCCATTACTAACTTGTCTCTCTTGGACACTAACTTGCAAAGCTGTTTTAAAGAAATTCTGAAACAACTCATCCCCCTTCCCAAATCTGGGCAATGCTTATGTGAAATGCAGCACAGAGATATCTAAATCCTTCAGATGAAAGCATAAACTACAGCAGATTGCAGTAAGGAAACATTTTCAGACACAGTCAGCACTGGCCTGGCTTTCTTGCCAGTAACAATCAGCATCGAAACACTTAAATTTCAATAAGCACGGAACGAGACAAAGACCAAAGTTTGTGCAAGCCGGAGTCTTTGCATGGGTCCCATGGATAAAAGGAGGAGCTCAGAATGCTATAAGGGCAGCACCTGCAACAATGAGTTGTGTTTATTCCCTAAAAAAAGAAAAAAAAAAAANCTCCAGTCGGTCTGCGTACTTGTAAATTTGATCTGCCATGACTGAAAACCATTCCTGACAATCTCCAAGCAGCCTGACAATTGCTCCCATTTACAGGAGACAACCTCCTTCCTGGTACAAGGTTAAATTAAATTCCACTAGCCTAGCATTACTCAATTCCTACCTCATTTTAGAACAGAATAGAATTTTCTCCACAAATCACCATCATGTGTTCGCTGGAAGACCTCCTGTATTTCTCCTACCCATAGTTATGCTTGGGAGATTCTGCTTAGGAGATCCTTGTGCAACCACACAAAAACTGATGGAATTGCCTTCAGGTAGACACACAGTAAACAGTTTTCAATACTCAACTTACTAGTGCAAGCCTTATAAAATTTAAGGCAAAATTAAATTTAAATGTTTTAAAAGATACGCACAGCTTTGGTCAAAATTTCAGAACAAGGCTTCCAACGCAGAATCTCCAACGGGAGTAGGGAGAGGCCAACACAGCACGTGAAGCCGCACTCCTGGCAGCAGAGAACAGCAGCAGCTACCTGCCAATGCCAGCGGGTTCCAAAGGTCTCAGCACCCAGCTGCCCAGGGCACTCCCCACCATGCAGTAAGCTCTGCCGGGGAAGAGATGACAGTGACGTAGAAGATTCTAGCTGCTTGGTTTTCCAGCATCTTTACATACACTAACACACAAAATTGACTAAGGTTACTTTTTAGAGTCGGGGATGGAAGATGCATTTCACTAAGAGACGACTGGACAGAGCACAACCGAACTGTGCAGTCCTGCTCTGAGCAAACAGCTGTTACTTCATCCACTCAGAAAAGAGACCAGTGCTCCAGCAACCAGGGACAGGCCTTCCCTTGGCACGACCGTACAAGGTAACCACAGGGATTTTGCTGTGCTCTGCACAGATTAGCTAACACTTTCCTCCTTGTAATGACACTTTAATTATTTCAAAAAGAAAAGAAAACACAAGCAACATACGTAAATGGCATCAGAACCGGTTCCTCCCTTCCCCCACGAGATATTTTCAGATCTGGAAAGTGATTATTTTCACCAAGAGTTATGATGTCCCAGAAAGGACAAGATTTTGTTCACCCTTTTTGTCCCAAAGGCAGAAGCTTTCTGCAGCACCTCCCATTTGTTTCTGTTCACCACAGTTGTGCACAGTGGGCACTAGAAAGAATTTCTAGAGCAACTCAGATGTATCTCAGATGCTGCCAACAAGGTCTAGACTCTTAATGATGGTGGAGCTCCAGAGGAAGTCTGGCTTGTTTTAAGCAAATGAAATTGAGAAGTGCACAAGAACAAAAAAGGAAAAGCACGTCTGAAAAAAAGACACTATTTCCATTGCTCAGCTCACAAGACTGACAAGGAGAAAAGTTTTTTACAAACTGAGTCAAGAGTAGGAAGAAGCTGAAATATGATTTCCATTCTGAATTCTTTCCTATCATTGGAACTGTTATCAAAAGCCATGAACATTAAATAGGAAAAAACAGTAAATGCCAAAAACTACTTCCCTCCATATTAAAAAAAAAAAATCTGGAGTGCTTCCTTCCCCCTACGTCAACTTCTTTTGGGGATGCAGCACAGTTAAGAGAACTCTGAACACAAGAGACAGCCTGCAGGGATAACTGCAGCTGTAGGACAGCCAGCACAGTACCATTTCTAAATCACAGAGTTGTTTCTAAGATCATTTTAAAGACATCACTAACACAGACTGAAGTCCTCCCCTGTTTGGATGTGAGAGGACTTCTGAAGAGTTAGAGAGCCATTCTCATGCAACTCTGCTGGCATCCTGAACATTTTCAAGGAGGACATGGGACAGCAGTATTGACGCAGAGATTGTTAGATTGAGTCATGGCAGAGAGAAAATGCCTCCTCCCTTGAGCAACCAGCTCATAAGCCAAAGTATTGTCCTCATGCTGGTGTCACCTTCAGACAGCCATTTACAGTAGGCTATTCTGATGTTTCCTTGCTCCAATTAACTTCTGTTTCAGATGTGACACAGGATGTGTTCTCTCTCCCCCTTAATCTAACTCCTTCATTTACAGATTTCATTTGTTTCAGAGAAGCATCTAAAATAAGAACAAACTTTTCATTAACTTCCGCTACAGTAAAGTATCATTTTTTAAGTTACTCCACAAAAAATGAATATTTCAGAGACAACACCATACAAGTCCCCACACTGAACCCTAGTAAGGAAGCTGGCAATGTTTAGAAACTGGAGGAAAGCTTCTGCCGTTGCTCTATTTGAGAGATGCACAGACACCTTCAATGGTGGAAATACAAAGCAACACACGCTCACACAAAGCGTACTTCTGTGATACCATTAAGCACTTCTGCAGCATCACCTGGTAACAGGATCAAACTTGTGAGAACACGAAAGTTTTCGCAAGCTATCATCACTACTACCTCCAGCTCAACCGATGGTTACAGGGGCAGGTCCCTTGCTTTCCACCTACACGCTCCTGGAGGGCAGAAGAAACACTCCTGTGGAAATCCTATTTGTCTAACCCACTGTCCTCACAACTGCGTCATTCCTGTTTCAGTGCTCATCTGTTCTCACTACCTTTTGTTTTACAGGTCAGAGGATGAAAAAGCACAACTAAAGAAAACTAAAAGTAAGGACGCAAGTGCACTTGTTAACTGTTTTGAGTTACATTAGTACTTTTCACCTGGCTATTTCACATGATCACCACAAAAAAATGCACCATGACTTCATTTGAGCTTTTTCTCCATGGTTACCTTTTCATGCCTGACCAAAACACTGTAACAAAAATACTTCAATGCTCATTGCTACCATAAAGTAACACCATCATCAAATTTGTCATCACAAAAATGATGACTAAGCTACATTACTAATCACGTCTAGATTACACGTGTGTCTCTGAAAGGCCAGCTGTAGACAGCTGCAATGACGTGGTTCATTAGTTTTATTAGCTTAGAGAGCAGGGAAGTTCTGAGTTTTTCTTCCCCAGAAACAATGGTAAAAGCATTTAATTTACATCATATCAACTCGTACACCTTTGGTACCAACAGCAGAAGTACTTTCTCACAAAGGTTTTCTGTCTGCAAATAAGCAAGTACATTGCTACTGACACAGCCTCCTAGCACGCTGCTTGCCAGGTAGCACCTACGAGACCAGAACCACCACGTCAGGTGCAGAACTGAAAGGGTCAGCCCTGGGTCCACAGCTGGCTTAGGCCCTAGCACAGGAGTAAAGCTAACAGATGCTTCCTTTTGTCTTAGTATTCCTCACTGGAATGCTGCACTTCCACAGGAAAAGTTCTGCTATTTTCTGACCCCAGTCCCAAACCAGAGCTATGAGGTTATCTGCCTGCCCAAGATCAGGCTTCAGAATCCTGCCACTTCCATTGGAGAAAAAAATCATGAAAATCCTTACATACATTAGTGCATACATAAACACAGAGGAAAACAAAGTTCTACCTCTGGTGATTAAAGAAAATCCTTAAAATGCATTAGGATATCAGATCTACTGTAACACAGTTATGTCTTCTCAATAACCTAGCAATTTCTAAATACAAGATTTGGACAAAGCCAATCACCCTGTGTGACCACAGTGAAGCTCAATATCCTCTTATTGAGGTCCTAACTTCTCTTTGGTTTCTCCACCAACTTCCTTTTCAGTGTTATCAGATCAGTCATATTCTGAAACTATCTTTGATTGCTTCCATTATTTTTCACTTCAGAAGATACGTGCACAAGATCAAAGCTCTTCCCCACTGTTGCGTAACTTTCCGCCCTTTCACTAAAGCATTCGTTCATTCAAAATTGGATTGCCTTGGGAGAAAATGCACTTTGAAAGAAGTTAGCATCTTTTCCAGCAAGCTTTGGAATTCTAAGAAAGTTTAATGTTTGCTTCAGTAACAAATTTAAAATATCAAGTTACCACACGAGCAGATCTGACTTCGGTCTCGCATCTTGAATCTCCCCCTCATCTGTTTTCCCCAAAGATCCCCTCTCTACAGGAGAAAAAACAAGTTTTTTTGGCTAAGCTGCAGTCATGCCTGTGCTGACAGCCACCAAAGTTCCCCCACCTCATCTTCAGCAGGAAGCATGAACTGGAGCTTCTCTTCCACCCAGCTGCTGACACACTCCAAGTTCCCAGGCACTTCCTTTTCTCTCTTTGTATTTGACTGAAATTGGCCAATGAGTTAAAGAGCAACTACAGAGAAACTAATAGATGGAGAGACTGATGGTAAGCACAAAACAAATAATCAGAGTCAGGAACGCTTGCTTCTTTGTTTCACTTTGTTACAGCATGTGTTCCTGGGGCAAAAGGGCAGGAAACAGAAGCCCTGCATTGTCAGGTGTATTGCCCTCTACTCCTTCCACAACCAGCTATTACACAAGGCATATTTCATAGCTCTTATTTTGGAGAATAAATCACTCTCTCTTCCATAATCGTGTAGTATTCTCACTGTCCTACTAAACTGTAAGGATCACGATCTTCTCATCAGAAGTAAAAAGGAGACTTGCAGAGCCTTAGGCTAGCGTTTTTAATACATTTCAATCCCCTACTGCTCGTATGAATTCTTTAAAACACCACAAACATCCAGAATGATGAAGTCAGAAAGGGCCTACAGCCCTATTCTCGTCAAGAAATTACATGAGTACAGGTGGAGCAGACAGCTTTTTCTCATCATCATTTACTTCCTACCAGGTTAAATTCCATTTTCACCATTTTCCTTCTG
Source organism: Penelope pileata (assembly GCA_013396635.1). Lineage (NCBI taxonomy): Eukaryota > Metazoa > Chordata > Aves > Galliformes > Cracidae > Penelope > Penelope pileata. The sequence continues at coordinate 926,474 of WBMW01004897.1, forward strand.
TCCATAAAGGACAACAATAACAACAAATTAAGAAAAGATTTTCTATACAGCCAAAGCTCAAATTCACAAGACATAGGCACAGCAAAAGCGTCACTGCACCTAACTTCAAGAGGCACAGCTCCTGGAGACAAATTTACAGCATGCAAGGGCTCAGGAGCCTGCCTCAGCAGGGGTCAGACCTACACATCTAGTAAGGAAACCCAAATAACAACGTACTGACCAGACAGATGTTCAAAGCAGCACTATATTACGCTGAAGAAAGGAGTACACTGGAAATTTCACCTGTTTCTAGAGTTCTAGCAACTGAACATAATTTACAGACAGAGCCTGAGTAGCACTACGTGCATCCAGCGTTACTGCAATGCCTGTCTAAAGGATGAAGAGCCCGAAGCCAGGTGTCTGACTTTGTCCATAGAACAGGCAGTTACTTGTGCCATGAAAGAGACCTGACATGATACTTAATTCTTTCCAAACACTAGAATTTAAAGCCTTTTATTTCATAACCACAGGATAAAAGAAACTTCTTATGACAACAACAAACAGTATGCAAAATACAACTGTAACACCAGCAAAGACCTGTTCTTCCTCAGCTAGAAGCACTGCCCCACTACACTCACAGAGGAAGTCAATGGCTTCACCCTCTAGCCTCAAGATTTCAATTACACTATGAAGCCAGGGTAATTTTCAGTGGTTACCACTAAAGGGAAGTAGACTGATTGCAGAAAACCACAGAATCAACACACTTAGCACCGCAGGGATGGTATCTAAGTACATCTTAGTAATAACGTGTCTCTTAGAATTCTATTTTTAAACCTTGCTTTGCTGGCATAACAACTTACACATCTAAAATTCTGAACAAAAAACCAAGCTCAGCACACCCTCTGGAAGCTGAAATAAGCAGAATGATGCACTTCCCTTTCACACAACATGTAAGAACACAAGTAGGCAGCACCTTAAAAACAGCAGTTTCTCATATTTGCACATTAGCTAAAGCATAGGGAATTCACCAGCACTAAAAACCATCTGATCAAATTTCAATTTCCAAATGACCTCTGCAGCCCCTATGAAGTATATAAGGCTTATATGATGAGCCTGGCCAACCTAGCAGGTTGCTGCTTCTGAGGGGAAAACGGGGGAAGGAGGGAGGTCCTGTGCTCTGCTGCTTCCCTTCCACTTCCCATCACATAACCCCACACCTTCAGCCCTACAAGTAGTGGGTCTTTATGGGAATGAACATCTCAGCACATGCACTCTGGCACTGGGAAAGAAAGCACACAGCAGCATGAGACCAAAAAGAGTGCAACAGCAACAAGGTAGGAAACCCACAGGTCATGAAGAGCCAGAGATGGGTAAGAATAACACCAGAGACACAGTCAGGCCTCAGAGAGGGAAGAAAAACTTCCTAGAAACTGGAAAAAACTGGTCTCTGAGTGGTAGCAACCTGTGCAATTCACAAAGACAAACTGAAAAACTGAAAGCCTCATCTGAAACTAATGCTAGAAACAAGGACCTATTTTGCTCCAGTCAGTGAAGAGACTGGTTGATAACTTTTAATTTGATCCGATAATTGTTTGTAAATAGGGGAGAAGTGGGTAAAATCAAGCAAGACAAGCATGGTTTCTGTGGTACGAAGGTCTAAATCATTTATAACTCCATCACCACCGTTTATCATCCTTAGATGCACACTCAGATTCATCTTTCCTCCTTATTCCCAACATCTTGGTAGAAGAGGTACAGTAAAAACCTTCAAGTACAACAAGAGAATTCCTCAATGTAATGTTAAATTAACGAAAAAATAATCTTGTACCACCATTTAAACACTGATCCTGCAAACAAGTAGTTAAATAGAGGAGCCACACAGGCAAGACGGTTCCTAACTAACAAAGTCAAGTGAATTCTGATTTTCCTTGCCAAAACTTTGTCCTCAAAAGTCAGGTGATAAAGCAGAACCCTAAATGTGACCTAATCATCACCCCAGTCAAAAACTCATGCAGGGAGAAGAAACGCCATGTCCTCCTCAGCCCTCAGAGAAGTTGCAGAGGACAGACTTTGTACCAAGATGAATCATCTGTTACTTTTATTCCTGGACTCAAAACACCTTCATCTCCAAAACAGACACCACCCACGTCAGTCCAAAATAGCACAATTCTGTTGAGCATCATCTTCACGAAGTACCATGCAGGTGGGCCTCAAAAAGAAATCCAACTAAGTGATAAGAGTTCAGTGTTTTGCAAACGCTGTTTTCCTAATATATAAAAAGAACTCTATAGGCCTGGATAGCTGCACTTTCCTGGCCTAAATACAGTAAGAAATACCTTGTTTTTATTAGAAAGCATACACCAGTGAAGTTCATACAATGTAATAACATCATTTAGGGGAAGAAGAACATACAGTTCTAATCACTGTCGGGGAGATCACTGATGGGGCAAGCAGCTGTTGAGGCCCCTGCCCAGTTACATGGTACAAGGCTCTGAAGAAGAGGACTCAACAGCCCATTCCAGCATTCAACCATCCTCCATGAGAAGTCCCTTTCCTTGTCCTCAGCTGAAGTTCCCTTACTTACACAGCAGCTTTGAGCAGGTCTGACTGCCCACTCCATAACACCCCCTCCAGTGGCTTAAAGCCCCCCAGCTGCTCCTCAGCCTTCCCTGCCGCAGGCCGAGCCGTGCTGGCTCCACCAGCCTCCAGGCCCAGCGTGCTGAGAGGAGCCCAGCGAGTGCCAAGGAGACGGCGAATCACATCCACGTGCTTCGAGGATGACACTGCAAGAGTTACAAACAATAAACATGAGACCACTCCACTTTGCTACACAGGTACAGCAACAAGAGTTACGACATGGATGCTACCAACAGCAGCCGGAAACATTCATTTTTTCCTTATTGAATCGCCTGAGCCATCCCCTTCAGAGCTTCCAAAGCAGCATGCAACACCACAGCCTCTCTAGTCTTTTACCCATTTAAGAAGATAATGCTTTGCCACACACTTAAGTAACAGAAAGAAACTCCAACAAGGTAGGTAAGTAACTGTTCAGTAGGAAAAGGAGAGGATGAGTAGGGTGGGAGGGTGTCAAATAGTCCCCATTTTTTGGCTACACAGCAGAAGTGACTGACAACATAAAAACACAACTGAACACTTAATGTAACATGAACAATCCACCCTTCAGTATTCAACACAGGTTTAAGAGCTCTCCCTCTTTACTGAGCACAAAACACAAAATATTTGTCCTGAATGACTCCTTTCCTGCAAAAACTGGGTACAGTTCATGGTAAAAGATTTTTTTTTTAACTGAAAAATTCAGGATTAAAACTTATGAGGAAGGCAAAAATCCCACCCTAAAAGGCTCTGAGCAAATAGGAAATAAATACTGCAACAAAGTCCCAAAGAAATTCCTAATAATTCAACTTCTCTTACAAGTTTCTATTTGTAGTGAGATACAAATCTTTCACTAACACAAAAAGTACTCAAGAGTGAATCAAACAACAATAACAAATAACAAATAACAAATACCACACTAGCAAGCACATAAAACAACCTGAAGCAGCATGTCTCAAGAAACTAAAAAGCTGTTCATCCACCAACAGATTTTCTGTAAGTTGGAAAACAAACCACTTGGAAGGTCACTACGATGTTCCACAGTTTAAGTGAGCTACATGCGAAGTTTTAAGTCAGTGTCAGTGAAACCTAATGTAGTTACATTTTCAAGAAAAACAACGTAACAAGCAAGTCCATCACATATCAGATGTCTGCCAGCGCTTGGTGAAATGCTAATATTACATCCAGAAATCCTACAGAAAAAGTTACTGAAAAGTATGATATTCAAAAAGAAATCAAAGAAAAACCATCATAGGCAAATGTGTGGAATACATAAAAAAAAAAAACCACACTAGCAGAAATCTGTGAACAAGCAGGAGGTTTTTAGAGGATGGCTAAATTAACTATGTAACAAACAGCAAGGCATAGGAAATCAACACAGAGTTGCTTACAGTTCAGAAGAAAGTAGGTCTTGATCCTTAAAAAAAAAATTCTCTTAGTGTCACATTAAGTTCACATTTCATCTTAGGAATGTCTTCCACCAGCCTCACCGCAGCATTGGCATGCACATGGCGACCCATCAATCATGAAACTGCTACGCGCACACTGAGCTCTGCATTGCATAAGTGACAGTAACAGGGCTGCAAAAATACCTGGTACTGGAGAGGTGGCTCTATTCCACAGCTTTGGATTTTCACTTTTCACCATGTCTGTAAAAGGACAGTATATTCGTTAACCTTGCCATTCAATCAAGTTTGGATTCTTTGATCCGTTTTTTTTTGTTTTGTTTTTTGTTTTTAACCGTAATTACTACACTGCAGCTTCAGATCAAACAGCAGAAGCTCCAAGATCTACAGACATATGGGGTGTTTGTATAGAATACCACATGTCAAACAATGACTCAGGACATGCCTGCTCTTAATGTGCAGCAAGAGCTGAAGGGATGACACTTCTATCTACCCGTCCTTCACCAGATCTCCTCACTGATTTCCGTAGTGATTTCATATTCTGACCTTTAAATTTCATTATATGATGAAACAGATTAATCTTCTGATGAAACTCTAATGAGGTCTTCTCCAGACAACTGGTAGAAGCCTCGTGTTCACAGATCCTAGTTCTCATGTGGGACTTGGGCAAGTTTGGAATTTGCTGGACGGGCAGCATGGCAGGGCACAGACCACGCAGGAGGTTTCTGGAATGCGCCAACAGGTACTTCCCAACACAGGTGATAGGAAGAGATGCATCTTGTTGAGCCCCATACTTCCAGACATAGAAGAACTGTTGGGGGTGTGAATATCAGAGATAACCTTGGCTACAGTGACCATGAGTGGTGGAGTTCAGGATCCTGGGAGAAGGGAACGAAGCCATACGGCAGCATCACAGCACTGGACTTCAGGAAATGAGGACTCCTCAAGAATTCAGTGATCAGCATGGAAAAATCTCACAGGATACCGTCCTGGAAAGAAGTCCAGGAGAGCTGGTTGACTTTCAAGGATCTCCTCCTCCAAGCTCAGGAACTGTCCACATCAACATGCAAAAATCAATAAAGGGAGAGGGAAGCCTGTAGAGATGAACAAGAAGCTTCTGGCTGAACTCAAATGTAAAGAAGAGGCATAAATGAAGTGCAAGGAAGACCCAAGTGATCCAGACGGAATACAGAGACACTGAACACAGTGACGGGTCATGGACAACAAAACCACCTGGAGTTGAATCTGGAGGGAACATGAAGGGCAACACAAAAGGTTTCCAAACACAAAGGACAAGAAGGTGGATTTACAAAGGGAAAACCATGCTTAACCAACCTGACAGCTATTTGCAAGGAAACGATGGGCTTGGTGGAAGAGGGAAGAGCAGCCAGTGTCAAAAGCTGAAGTTGATATAAATAATATCAACTTCAGGACAGCTTTTCACATCATCTCCCATGAAGTCCTCATAGACAAACTGATGAAGTACAGACTAGATAAATGCACAGTGAACTGTACTGAAACCTGGCTGAAGTGCCAGCCTGAAAGGGTTGTGATCAATAGCAGGAGATCCAGCTGGAGGCCAGCCACCAGTGGCATGCCCCAGAGGTGAATACTGGGGCCAAGACCATTTAGTCTCTTCACCAATGGCCTGAACAGAGTGCACAGATGATTCAAAACTGGGAGAGTAGTTGATACACCAGATGGGCATGCTGCCATTCAGGTGGATGCTGACAGGCTGGAGAAATGGGCAAACTAGAAATTCAACAGAAATGTCAAATCCTGCACCTGGGGAGGAATAACCCCAAGCACCAGCACAAGCTTGGGGTCAATCATGTGGAAAGCAGCTCTGCAAAAAAGGCCCCAGGGCTCCTGACAGTCAGCAGGTTGAACAACATTCACCAGCATGTCCTCAGAGCAAAGAAAGCCAACAGCCTTCCGGACTCCATCAAACAGAGCACAGTATAGGGAAGGGAGGAGAAAGCAAGAGAAAACTCACTTTGATACTGATCTCAGAGAGCCAGAAATTCTGGCAAGAAACAGGAAAGAGGTAATTCTCTTAAAACAGGCAAACTTTGTTAATGCTGGAAGGAGACACCAGATGAAGCATAATTATACTTCAGCCCATGACTTATTCTGAAAAGATGCACAGGAATTCCCTCCCCCCTTTTCCTTTAAGATTAACTTTACACTTTATGGATTTACAATTTATAGAATGCTTACAGCAAACGGTCTCTTTGCCTGGTTTTGAAGAAGTATCTACAAATCCTTCAAGTTGCAGACATTCAAAAAAGCAGTCCTAATTCTTTCTTCACAGACTTCATAGCTAACAGCATGTCAGGTTTTAGATACTATATCTAGCCATACTTCAATAAAAAATTAAGAAAACTTGTATTTAAAGCCTTTATATTCTAATGCTCTAAGAATGTTAAGATGCCTACAGTATCTGTACTTAAACATAGCACTAATTCCCCGGAAAGAAGGCTAGCAGAAAGTATATGATGCAAGTTATTTACATATTTTCTAGCACATAACACAAAAAGCTGTCAGCTGTATTTAAAGAAAAGTCATAGAACAGGCACTACTGTTTCTCCTCAAGCATTAAAAGGCTTTTTCCAGAAGTCCATTTACTAAAACTGCTGATATCCATGAGAATCTTCAACTGAAAGTACTTGCATAGGTTATTTTATGGGGTAATACAGTAGGAACATCATCATTTTTCACCTATTTCTGTATTTTAAATTGGACATGGTACCTTTTTTCACTTACAAAAACATCTTCATTAACACAAACCACCACAAAATGTTTTCCTACCCATACATTTTCACTAACTCCTGAAATCATCTGTACTTAAGAATCAAAAAAAGTATTCTGGACTGCAACCACTTTAAAGCAATGAAAACAATGGAATTTCATGGAACTGGATGGAATTCCAAGCACAAAATAGCCTAATGGAACAGTAAAGCCTCTTACCATCACTAGCTAACAGCAGTGCAGAAAATAATGTAACAGTAAAGAAACAGGTTTGTGAAAGCAAAAGCACCCCAGAAAGGCTTTACTACAGAATAAGAACTAGCTGGAAGATATTTCTGCAATGAGAAAATGCAATTCTTATTCCTTTCCCAAATGAGAAAAGGGTATCTGGAAGGAAGAAACCAAGTTCCTCAAACCAAGTTCCTCATTGTTAATGGAGTCACGGGTTAAAGAACACTGGGAAAACACCACCACCACTCCTCATAGGTCAAGGAGGTCAATAATTCTCATTTGAGAGTGTATTTTTCTCAATCCCCACTTTCTTGTTCAAGTAGGGAAGACTACAAGAGCCTTCCAAGGAATGAAAGCTCATGGTATCTTGGGCCCTAAGAAGCAAAGAGAAATCTGCCAGGCCAGATTATCTAAGAGAGGGAAGCGACCACAGCATTAACTGAACTTAAGGTCAAGTCACTCCCACAAATCCTGTTCTTAATCTCATACATAATACCTTCCCCTCAACTCATCCGGTGGCATTAATGGCTTGAATTTAAAGGAAAAAAAAAAACACAACACTTTGAAACTTTGATTCACCCTTCTGGCACTACCCAAAGGAAATCAGACTGTGGCATTTGTGCTTCACCTCCCTCACAGCAGACACAAAACATTACATACAGATGAAATGCTGTCTCCAAACTCCAGGTTCCCACTCTGAGCTAAAAGGGAGCCTAGAGACAACCGCTATGTCACTGGCTGGCATTGCATCACCCACAGCCCCAGCGACTGACACCTGGCCACGAAGTGGATAAAAGGTTAACATGCTGGGAGGGAAGAGGAGAATCTTTTCCCCCCCCCAAATAAACTCACACAGATAATGGAAAAAACAGACATCACAACACACTGAGATGCGAGTCTTGAACTGAACACAAGACCTCTTCCAGAGCTGTCAGAGTTTAGGTTTATATAATTGCCCAGTTTAATTTTAATTGAGGAAAAAACGTTTGCTCACATACAAGCCTCACAGAACTGTTTATCCCATACACGCCTCGCTGAGTAACCGTCTGGTATTACCACCGTCTCTTCTCACCTTAAAGAACTTGGTTTCTCAGAGTCATGAATCACCAATCACACAAGCAGCAGCCATCTTCACCACAGCAGCCTTCCAACATGTTAGGCCTAGCTTTAAAAGTAGTGCCGAGCACCACAGGACGGGGCGGGTGAGGGGGGCGGAACACGGCAGATTGCTGCTCCATCCACCGACAGAGGACAGAAACCCAAAACCTGCAGAACTCATTTCGAAGCCCTTTGAGTAAGATTAACCTCTTTTAACCTTCTTGAGAACTGATTTTAAAGACTGGTGAATGGGAACAGTCACTTTCAGCCAGGTACAGCTTCTCCTTCTGCCATTTCCCCTATCTGTGTGCCAGCAGCCCTCAAAGCTGTGCAGTTTGCTGTGCAGCCCCTTGAAGGGCCATCTCCTTTCCCTAAGCTGCTACCACAGAACCAGAGTGGGAGAGGAGTACAGGAAACCAACTGTTACACAGAGGTCTGAAGACCCAGTAGCATCATTCATCCAAGGAGGAAAACAGAGTTCTGCTGGCCCCTCGGGTTTTCTGGGTTTGCTGCTGCAGTACTTGCAAGACATGGAACCAAGAATAAACTCTTGCAATGCACTGCAGTCCGCTAAAAGAAGTAATGCGGAAAAAAGACAACACTTGCATGATTGCAAAAAAGTAGAAAAGGAGTATGAGAACTATAACAACGCAAGTTCTGAGTACAAGTCACAAAATCACACCTTGCTTTCTCCTGCAGCTGGGAGAGGGTGGAGGAAAAGATGGGAAAAACATGCAAGGAGATAACTGGGCTTTTCTCTTTAACTAATCAGAACTGGAGAACATTAGACCCATGGATATATTAAGAATAGCAACTTTTACAAAAGCAAGTAGAAGCATGGATTCCAAGTGTTACATCCCGCCTGGGCCCTCAGAAACAAAAATAGGCCAAAATCACAAACGTTTGAGAAGCTGCACTTCCTGCTGCTGACAGCGAACAGCGGTCTTGTTTCAGCATGCTCAGCTCAGAACCACAGCCGCGGAGGCCTGAAAGCAGACAGTTTCGGTGAGCTACCATGGAAGTGGCATCAGAAGACAGGAGAATGTAGGTCAGAACAAATGTCCACCTAACCCCCCTCTGTTAGCAACCAAAATAACTGCAGACAATTAGGAAAGACCACAAGACCAAGAATCACTAGAACATTCTCCAATCTTCAGTTACCCAGAGACCCATAATTCAGTCCACTACAAGGGTATTTAACAACTCTGGAAGTACTGCTCTTCCAAAAACATACCTGGGTCATCCTTCAGCTTCCATACACACCTTCAGCTTCCAAAATTAGAGCGGCAAGTAACATGTTTAATTAACTGTTATGCCTAAGGGCCATCTTCTTTTGCTTGTTCTCACTGCATTACTCACCTGACACCCCAAGTTCTCACGTTGGAACAGACGGTGAAAAGCTGATCCGTATACATTCGAGGGAGGCACAGAAGGCCACCACATCTCACTCAAGTTCTCACTCCACCTCCACAGTCTCCTCTTTCCCAAACTGTGAAGTCCTAAAATTCCTCAGTTGTTTTCGGTACACGGAGTTGCCTGTATGTTCAATAATCATAGCTGCCCTTCCTCTGAGACTTTTCTGATTCTACTATGTTGTTTCTCAGACAGGGAAAAATGAGGAGGGAAGTGACAGAACTAGACCTAGACACACCAGCTGCAACCATGCCATGGACTTAAAACAGCGAGGTGTGACAGAACATCAGCTGCTCAGAATGATCAGGAAACAGATGACAGTTTCCCATTTTGACCACCACCAAGCATCAAGCTACAGATTCTTTAGAATTAGCAATCACAACTCTAAGACCTCGCTCATAAGCTCTAAGTTAAACATTACCTCTCAGTATTTCAGATACAACGCTGCCTCTTACCCTCCCCCACACGATTTGATATTTACGCACACCGAGTTTTCGCTTTATCAGTGCATGCTGAACATCGAGGTCCTTCAGCATTTCTTCACAAGCAAGCAAAAAAATCAGTACAAATAGAAAAACAAGCACTTCACCTCTCCGTTGCCATTTAACTCACAAAACCAGCAGAAAGCTATCAGACCTGTTTAGCTGTACAGCGGATTCATATTCGTAGTCCCAATGTAAACAGAAAAAACTATTCAAAACCACCTATAGAGTCATAAAAAAAAAAAAAAAAAGAACAGCTAAAGGGCATAGGCTATGAAATGCTACTAGTATTGGCTTGGATCCATTATACAACGTCCTGTTTTGTAACACTTCCATAAATTAGAAAAAACCTCTGTTCCACAACAGAGCTACAAGGACCATTTTGGTCAGTTATGGAATATTTTTAAAAAGTAATAATCAGCTTCTTTTTTTTAAATGAGAACAAAAGAGATGCAATTAATGAGCTTGCAAGATTACCTCCGTGACATCAGTATCAGAACACCAGCTTACCCAACTATTTATGGGTACTGAATTACTGCAGCTTCTGATTCTGATGCACAGATTGCTAGAAACACAGAAACAAGTTTACGTGAATAAACTTCAATCTCCTGGCTTTCCTTCCAGTGCCAATTTGGCAAGATGAGATACTTTGACGTCCTAGGAGCAGAACAACAGCCATTTGTTCTTCCTTTCTTAAGGCCAGAAAGGAAATGGTGTTCAAATCCCACCTATAGGGAGCTCCAAAACAACTTCTCCCATAAATTTTTAAAAAAAAATAATTAAAGCAGAGAATGCTGGACTGTTTTTAGACCAAACCCATATGTAAACAGGGTAAGTACACAGAATGGAGCAGAAGGCCTGTAAAATTGCCATGAAAATTGATTACTCTAGGCAAAGTTTACTTACTCACCTTTTACCATGGTGAATGGGAATAATAAAATTTAAAAATGCATGCAAGAAGGGACAAGTAGGATTTTACAGCCATTGATGAATAAGAAATGTTTGCGGCTACACATGGGAATACTTTTCACCATAATCATAGGCTTGCTATTAAAGAAGTTGCATCAAAACTGGAAAGCACAACAATAACAAAGCATGAACTGCTGTGAGACTGCTTGCTACATGGAAACCAAGGCGTTCCTTCCCAATTTAACCCTGATCAGATCCTTATCTTACAGAAGGAGCTCAGAACTTAAAGGCAGTAGGAGCCACCTGCTTGAGGTGCATGTAGCAGATCTGCTGCTGCTTTTGCTGGCCCGAACAACAACAAAATGTTTTGGTTCTCAACTCTTGCATAATAAGGAAATCTGACAGTTTTGCATACCATGTAAGCACCAACTGAACTCTGGCCCTTTAAAACATTCTAAAACCAAGGACACTGAAGTTTAAATGTGCCAAAACTACAAAAGACCTGAAGTCCAAATTAAGAATTTTATTTAAATATCACTCAAGTTCATTAGGGTGTCAATCACTTCCATGTTTCATTACAACAGAGCAGTCCTGGGACAAATACAGTATTTTCCTCAAAAGTAATCATAGGGTCATAGAATGGCCTGGCTTGGAAGGGACTCCAGGTATCATCAAGTTCCAACCCCCCTGCCACAGGCAGGGCCGCCAGCCTCCAGACCTAGCACTACATCAGGCTGCCCAGGGCCCCATCTAACCTGGCCCTGAACACCTCCAGGGTCGGGGCATCCACAACCTTTCTGGGCAGCCTACACCAGCACCTCGCCACTCTCTCCCTGACAATCAATCTAAACCTTCCCTCCTTCAGCTTAGAACCATTCCCCTTTGTCCTATCACTATCTACCCTTGTAAAGAGTTGATTGCCCTCCTGTTTATAGTCTCCCTTTAAATACTATTTATTCAGTGGAACTGCATTATAGCTCTGAAATTAATGTTACTGTAGCTTCATAACCTAGATGATCAACAACTGCCCTTCAAGATAGCGCACAGTTTTCCAATATAGAAATGCAGCTTTCATTGTAGATTAACTCAATTTTAGTTCTCAGAACTGAGAAGGCTGTCCCAGCACCAGGAGCATATCACTGTGCAGACTCCCATCTATCTGCCCCAAGCCAAATAATCTGTAAGGGCTTTCTGAGAATTTAAATACTGTCCTTGAGCTCACCCCAGGGTCAGAACAGGTAGCACCCACAGCATCTATTTACCTCCAAGCATTAAATCTCATAGGAAATGTATCTGTATTTTAACCCTTTCTGCCCTCACACTTAAAGTGCACAGACATTTGAAGTAGAGGACATCTGTATGTTCAACACTAACGTTAAGGGAGTTGAAGCTGCACTGATTCTCAGACCTCCCAGTTTAATTATCTTGCATTCTCATCAACTTCTTAACATGAAAAGTCACAAGTATTTAGATGAAAAATGAAAACACTAGAAGATAAAGTTCAGGTTTTTAAAGGGTGAGTGATTTGCAATTATATTTCAATAAGGAATAGTACTCCATTAAAATATAAAAATATATAACTAGGAGGGCACATTACCACTTCCACCAGTAAAAATACAAGATTGCTTCAGAAACAAGCTCACATTTCTCTTTTCAGCTCATTTGTACCAACTACAGCCATTACTCAGAAGCGTTTAACATTGCTCTTCTCAATAAGATTTAAAGCTATTTTCTCTTTCCTGTCCTCCCAAGCGGAAAAATAAAAAGAACAAACCTCAAAATTAAAAGTAAGGAAGATTAGGTCATCTAGGCAGCCTACTGATGCCAGTGCAAGATTATTCCCTACAGTGTATTTGCTTGTGCTTAATGCAGTCCATACAGTGTGTCCTAACACATTATGCAAATGACACATACATAAAAGAAAATCGTCTATCTCGCAGCGCACCCCTCCACCACGGGCTGAGTTGTAATTAGCCATGTCCCCTAAGGAGGCTCCTCATTCACTCTAAGCAAAGTAGCAGCTGCTGGCAGGAGGAAATTAAAGAAAAAAATTGAAACAAATAAGCCTACTACCTACTCTCCCAAAGGTGCATGTTCATGCTGCAAGCAGGAGTCAAAACCTAAACAGCTGTTGGTATTTTTTAGAAAGCCCACACAGCACCTCTCATACCCAGCACCAAATATTTACTGCCACGATCTGTATCGGGCTCTCTCAAACACCGTGCTGTTCGGAGAGCTGCAGCAACAGCTCCCCATGCTCTCTACTCAAACGCTTTCCAAACTGCAAGTTTTTGAACAAAAATCAAGAATGGAAAAGCAGCAACACTTCCCACTGAACACAGTCCACCGATGGGATTCAAAGCCATAATAGGAGACACTAATTCAGAAAGATGCAGTAGTTCTATCCCCACAACACAAACAAAGAGATTTAGGGAGCAAAGCCCACAGCTTCGCCTGGTTTTTACTTTCCTTTCAGCAAGTGATCCACAGTCTCCAAACGCTGCAATTATCATCCCTCCAGAAGAGTTTTCTTCAAATCTGACAGGATAAATTCAGTAAATTCAGAAAACTATTTCATCTTCATTAAAAAAAAAAGATTACAAACAACAATTCATGGAATAGCTAGAGTTCCCGTGTAAAGAGAGCGAAAGAAAAACACTTCATCTCATTTAAAAACAACAGAAAAGACAAAAACACAACAGAGGAAGCCTTCCAACTACAACGCCTGGAAGTATTTAAGAGCTGCATACATAAAACAGCTTATCCCACCTTGCAACCCTAAGATTAAAAGCATTCCCTCTTGAGGCACTTCCAGGTTTACAAGAAGTGTCAAGCCTCTGATAGGAAGCACAGAGCCTGTTTGATGTTGCTGCTCCCACCCATCACCGGGGCTTACGCTTCTACTGCATTTATCTACTACTGATGATAGGGAAAAAATATCATGGGTGCCTTCATAAAAAGGAATAAGAAGGGCTTAGATAGGAAAAATACACAGTATTTACATCAATCTGCATTCTGTGTAATGAACAGGCAAAGCACGACATGATTATCCCCACCAATCTGACCAGACAGCCTAACTCTCATCCACTGTTTACCTATTATGCTTGGCATGACATATTATAGCACATAGATTCCCTATTAGGGTAGGCAAACAAACACATCCTCTGCAGCAAGGAACTAAATCCAAGGATTTGGTGAACTCACAGGCTCTGATGTTTTCTGTAACAAAGGAGTCACACCTAACAGCTCAGACTGACTTCTGGAGCCCTGGCCATTGACATGTCTCAGCAGCAGCTGAGCAGCCCCGCCACTTGCAGGAGGGCCAAGTCAGGCTTTTTGGAAACAATGACCTCTTCCTAAGAGCAGGAAATCAATCCGTTTTCATTTAACATCATTTCCTAAGTTCTTATATGCTGCTTCCTAGCCTCTGCAATTGAGCATACAAACAACTGCAAATGAAGAATTACACAGCTACTAACATTAAAAAAAAGCTTTATTTTTCTCCATCTTCCAGTTTTTGGACAAAAAAGACCAGCTACAAGCAGCAGGATACGTTCCTAACAGGCCAAACACTGCAAGGTGAGTTTCCTCAGGAAAAGACAAAGTGTTTCTTTTTATATTGCTCACAGGTCGCACACATTCATGTTCTAACCATCTCACCAAGGCAGCAACATACACACATATTCACAAAATTAAAAGAGGCCAGCTTTTACTCTTCCAGAGGCAACACTATTCTGCTCAGCTACAACTCAGCTATCCACCTACAGGACATTTTTTAACATTCAAATAGTACAAGATCACAAACGCATGAAGTGTGTTGTTTCATAAGATGCTTTCTCTTCCCCAACAGTTTGCTCAGTTGTTTTGTGTGTATGCAAGTAAATAGCACAGACAAGGAATAATACATCAGAAGAAGCAGAGATGTTATTTCTGCATTTAGTTTAATAACAGGATTTTTTTTTTTTTAAAAGAACTTCCAGAAGGAAAAAAGTCAAGTCAGTGCTTTGCTGTTTGTTAAAACTGCTAAAGAAAACCATCTGCGGGCCAGCTCTCTTTAAGGTATTTAAAAATGATGGGGATGCAGGACTAAACACATACTAAGTACGTTTGCAGATGATGCTACGTTGGGAGGAGCTGCAGACTCCCTCGAGGGCAGAGAGGCCCAGAAGAGACACCCAGACAAATTGGAGGGCTGGGCAGTCACCAACCACATGAAGTTTAACAAAAGGAAGTGCCTGATTCTGCGCCTGGGCAGGGGCAACCCTGGATGTGTGTACAGACGGGGGATGAGAGGCTGGAGAGCAGCCCCACAGATAGGGCTGTGGGGGCTCTGGCTGATGGCAAGTTGAATGTGAGGCAGCAGCGTGCCCCGGCACCCAGAAGGGCCAACCGTACCCCGGGGGGCACCAGGCCCAGCACTGCCGGGTGAGGGAGGGACTGTCCCGCTGTGCTCTGCGCAGTGCGGCCTCACCTCGTGCACTGGGTGCAGTTTGGGCACCACAATATCAGAAGGACATAAAGCTATTAGAGAGCATCCGAAGGAGGGCTATGAAGATGGCGAGGGGTCTAAAGGGAAAGATGTATGAGGAGAAGCTGAGGTCCCTCGGTTTGTTCAGCCCAGAGCAGAGGAGGCTGTGGGGAGGCCTCATGGCAGCCTACAGCTTCCTAATGAGGGGAGCGGAGGGGCAGCGCTGAGCTCTGCTCTCTGGGGACAGGGACAGGACCCAAGGGAATGGCATGGAGTTGTGTCAGGGGAGGGTCAGGTGGGGGTTAGGAAAAAGGTTCTTCAGAGGGTGGTGGGCATGGAACAGGCTGCCCAGGACAGAGGTCACAGCCACAATCTGCCAGAGTTGAAGGAGCACTTGGACAATGGTCTCAGACATACGGGTTGGATTTGGGGCGATCCTGTGTGGAGTCAGGGGATGGACTCAATGATCCTTGTAGGTCCCTTCCATCTCGGGATAGTCTATGATTTACCCCTTTAACACGTACACTGCATACTGTAAATGTGATTTTGTACTGATACAGTTCAAGGCATTCTTCAAGCCATCAGGTTTCTCTTCCAAAAATTCTCATTTTCCAGACAATTATCTGTGTGGTACAATAAACAAAGATATCTTCTTGGGAAGCAAAAATTCACTTTCAAAAATTGTCAGGTGCAGCTACATTTGTTGGCACATCCTTTCCCTTTCTGAAGGAAACAAAGGATTTGCTGCTTTATATTATCACAGACCAAGTAAGTAACATTTCCCCACAAAAGAGGTCCACGTTCTGTCAAATCACCTTAGGCTTACTCCGACATAAATGAGAGCAGAAGCCAGCTCAGACATGCACAAACAAACAGGACTTGACTCAAGGTTTCTGAACAGTTAGGATGACCACTGGTTCTGGTAATGCTGGTATTACATGGAGTCTATTCTCCCTCGGTACAACATTTGTGCAGAGTTCTCTGCCACCACAAGTAACATATTTCTAACATTATGTTTTCTTTCTGGTGTTGTGTATTATTTTACATACAAGACCTCATGAATGCCTTCCTCCAATTTTGGAGTTTTTACATTACGGTTATGCCTCTACACACTGGGCACACACAAAGCACTGTTCTTCACAGATACAGAGTTCCAGGGCAGCATGCATGTTTACAGGCATAATTACATCAAGATTGAAATGCAGTATCCAAGTACAGCCCTCTGGTGCTTGTGCTCACATAGCAGAGACACATAACACCTGGGTGTCACCACTCTGTGTCATCCCAACTAGGCTGTTAAAGGAGTAAGCACAGTCTCTTAATTATTGTTCACGAAAATGTCAATCATTGTTTATTTTTACTGTCATGGTTGCCCTTCTCTGGTTCCTGACCTGTCCAGTTCACACAGTTATGCTCTCTGATCAAGGTGTACGAGAAAAACAGCGCAGATCCCCCATCCTTCTTTGTAATCACAAACACTGAAGTTCTAGAAGTACTACAGAAACTGACTTCCCTTTTACTGAAGTCTCTGGAAATGCACTCCCCAATTACTGCCAAATACAGAAACTCCCAGGAACCTCTGAAGACAGTCTACCATTCCTGACAATTCAGCTGCTCAACAGAAAAAAAAAAAGACAGACAAAAGAAGCCACACTCCAAATTTCTTTGCAGTACACTATTAGATACTTCCAATTTAAAAAACTGTAAAAAACTGTGTGTGCGCCCTAATGAGTTCCAACAGAAAAAACATATCAGGAATTCTTAACGGAATGATTTGATACAGCATTTTTCGTACTCATAAGCAGAGGAAACTACTGTTTACCACAAAAATTTGCCTTTTAAAGCCATAAACACTGTAGTTAATATCTTTTTCATCCTACACTTTAACATTCTTTAATTTCTTTTCAATATAGATTAACTGCAAACTGCACCACAAACTGATCTAGTAATTTTTTTATTTTTTTATTTTTTTTAAAGTAAATGTAAAGTAGTGGGAAAAGAAAAAACAAAAGAGCACTCTTTGTCATGCCTTTCTGAGCAGAGGGTTTATATTTACACTAACAAAGAAGCCAGTTCCAGCCTTGAATCTGGACAGGCCTGTAAATGTGATGTTGTGGCTAAGGTGGTACTGCCTGTACTTAGCAGGGCTTTATCACCGCAGCAAAACACTGCTACAACCTGACAAAATGGAGATAGCACACGCCTCTTAATCTAAAAGCCAGCAAAAGCACGCTCTCACTTATCTGTCCTTATGAACATAAGCTCAGCAACTCTTGTACCCATTTGCAAATGTGTGTCAGATTTCAAGAAGAATGGCAAACAGCCCTGAGAGTCCCCAGCCCTCTCTGCCAGCTCCCCCCAGAGCCCAGAATACGTGATCTGTCCCTTTGAACAGGCACTGCGTGTTCAGATGGGAGCCTGCGAGCCTGAATGCATAATCTTTGTTCTCAGCAATCATTTCAATGCAGGGCTCCACAGTGAGTGAGACCACCAGGTACAGTGTCAAGGCAAAAGGAAGAAAACAGAAATCATGGCAAGGCAAGACGAAAACTGAACATAATACCAGAGCAAATAGGCATCCAAACAAAAAAATAATTATCCACCCATGTATGAGCTAACTAAAGGAATCAAACTGCATGTCCACAGTTTGCCCACCTCTGTGCACAAAGACAGACAGAAGGAACAGCTTCTTGCTCAGCAGCTCCCTTCCTCTGTCCAACCAGTGTCTTACCAACCCCTGATGTTTATAGCTGCATGCTTCCAAAACCTTCCACTGTCCGGAAATCCTGATTTCTGCCTTGCTCGCAATGAACACAGGTTCTGCTTGGGGTCCTCCTCATGACGACTTGCTGTATTTCCAGGTCTACAGCTAAACATTACACAGGCATGAGTTAAACTCCATTACAACGTGAACAACATATGGGAGACAGCATCCCAAAAACCACAAATCATTTTCCAAAAATGCTAATACCTTGCACATCAGTATCAGCACTCTATAAAACCCTACGACTTCCTTACAAATTCAAGGTTTGTTTTTTTTTTAAACAGTAATTTCATTATAAAAGTGTTTCCTGCTTTTATTTTTTTTTTTTCAGGAGAAAAGATGTCCTCACTGTCCCACAGAAGTTGTATTTCAGAGACTGCTCACACACACTACACCAGCACTGCGCTCAGTAACTCTTCCATCAGCAGAACAGAGACAGCAGATCACAAACCCTCACTCTCTTTTGGCCTTTTACACCAAATTATGAAAGAAATACAAAATAAGGAAGAAAGCTGTACTTTAAGCCATGCAGGAATACGCACACTGAAGTGACTGAGAAAGCATCGTGATCTTGACCGAGCACTCACGAGGGCCATCCACGTCCAAGCAAAGCTTGTGTCAGGCCCGCTGCAATGAAGGCAATCGCCGGCGCGAGTGCGTGCTTCCTCGCAGTCAGCACCGAGCTGCAGCACAGGAACCCCGGGCACAACAACCGGCAGCGCAGCCCTGGCTGCGATTCCACACCTCCGAGCCAGACAGCTCTAAGGTGAGGAGCTCCCAGTGCCCGGGGCCTCCTCAGGGCGTGCAGGAGGGAGAAGTGATTCACCACAAGGAAGACGGAGCCAAAAGACCAACAGACTTCAACGCGGTAGAACTAAAAAGCAGATTTTCACCTCGACACGTGCCTCCTTCCCTCCCACCACGCTACATAAACAGTATTAAAGGAGACACGCTCCAGAAATGCCCTTTTTTCAGTTACATTCTGAGAAGCACATCAATAACAACATGAAATCTACATAAAAACAAACAATTTATCACTCAGTCTCAAATCGTAACATCTTCTGTTTTTGCTTAAAACCCCCTTTTGCCCTCACCTAACCCACCTGCTCTCAGGAACCGTGATGGCACTAAGGAAAACCTCACCCTGCCACACGTGCCGCTTCAAACCAAGGCAGAAGGGTGAAC
>WBMW01004897.1:947060-990164 GCA_013396635.1 Penelope pileata
CCCCGCCGGGCCCGGGCGGTGTTGCCCCCACCGCCCGCCCCCGCTCTCCCGGTGGCCCGCTAGATCTGTTCCTTCCAACCACCCCCCGGCCTCGTCAGTAACCCTGCTTCTGCCCCACGGTTCTGTTTCCTTTCCTAGAACAGAATCCAGCACCTGAGGACCGAGGAAAGAGGTTTACGTCCAAAGGAAACGAGTCTGAACGCCCAAGCGCTGATCCTTGCCGAGCGGCCCTGTCTGCCGGTTATACAGGGCTGTCACCGGGCCCACCGTGCTGGCTCGGGGCCCTGCTGCAGTTCTGTGCGATGCCATGGGTGTCTGTGGATGTATATATACAGTTCCAGACCTGTAGGAGTTTCTCAGGTTAAGTCAGCGATGGACCCCCATTTTCAGTTCCTCAGATTTCTGATGTTAAAGGCTCCTCTGTGGAGCCTGGACTGGAGATTATATACACATCCTTGAAATAAGAGTGCTGCTGTGCAGCTGGCAACCCACAGGATGGGTCTGTCCCTATCATTTCTCATTGGCACGCAACGTGTTAAGATTTATTTGCCATCCAGCCCCTGCACAAACTTACATTATAATTCAGTCCAAGGTTGCCAAGAAGCTGGAAACGCCAGAGTTAAAATCACTTGAGATGTTTCGAAGAGTGAAGGAGGGGAACAGTTGGGGCACTTTGTCTGTTCAGACGCTGTTATCCAACAAACCCGAGAGCTGCCGCTGTGCGCTTGGCTGCACGCTGCTCCCTGCGCTTCAGTCATCGTGTCGGGCTGCAGAACAGCGCTGGAAATCTGTTATGTGTGTAAAATAAGTTCCATGTATTCATAATCATCACTTTTCCTATGGGAACCACGGTGCTGACTCCAAATCTAAATTAGCATCGTAACTAATACCCGTGTAGAAAGTTGTCAGATCTATAAAATGCCTCAGATTGGAACATGAATAGACCATCTGAGCAATCGCTTAGTATCTAGCAGGTTTCTATTTATATCAGCAGAGCTCCATCAATATGGTGACAAATCTTCCATTTTTGCCTTTCTTACATTGCCAATCAAATTCCCGAGCTTTAGCTTTCAAAATACAGCAGCGAGGCAAAAATATCACAGAGGAGAATGGGATCCTAGAATCACTGATTGTCTCATGGCCAGGCTGAGGGCATGGATCTTGTTATAACTCTGGGAAGGTTATATTAGTGTAGTTATCACAAGAGTATTTGCAGTACCAAATCTTTATTAAACTGTATGTACTTCATTTTCTTCCCCTTAATCACAGTTTTCTATTTTTTGTGGCAGATGTTTTTGCTTAGGGGCTGGGATGGCTGCGGGGCTATGGTACAGGCTGCTGTCATTTTTCATTCTAAATATGGTGCCATAGTTCCAACAGCAGCTTACAGAAGGAGGGAAGCGTTCAGAAATGTGGTTGTTATCTCAGCTTCAGAACACACCAGCAACATCTCAGAGGCCCTTAGCCACCTTTGGAAGTGATTTAATAAAAGAGGTTTCAAAGGCAGAATTGGGGTAACTGAGAGCTATAATTTCACTTTCCCACCTTCCAGTCCGAAGGTGTTGACACATATTCTGTTAGCAGACAGCTGCTGCAGCTTAAAGCGTTAGCACCATCCTACTGTTTGTTATCGCTCCTTGCTAAAGAGTACCATCCCCACAGGAGAGCTGGTGCGGGCATCTCCGGGCACACGCTGGCTGCGTGGTGCAGGGTGCGTTGGCTCCTCCTGACTGGCAAAGGTGGGCAGTGAGGCCCGCACTGAGGTGTGGGGCCTGAGGCATGCACAGCCGTTCCACTGTGCCAGCTCTGCTGGGTCAGTGGTGGCACAAATGTGAGGCTGGATCTTACTAAACTCACATTTGCCAAGTGAACATGTTGATATATTGAGAGTGAGGAAATTCTAAGGGCTCAATTGTGGACATCACAATGCACTTGGGCGGGTAGACCAGCAGACTGGAACTCATCACACTGGGTATGCTTGAGGTTACAGCCTCCTTCCCACTCGGGCCTCAACATCTCCCTCTAGCAGGGCCATAAGGCATGCCTTCCTCTCACACCTATGATGTGTTTAGACACCCACCTCGCACACAGCCCGCCATGACTCGCTGCTTGAGCAGTTACATTGTCCCAGCTATCTTGAAGGCCCTCTCTTTTCTCACTGGGTGCAGCCCACCATGATGTGCCACAACTGAGGTGCACGAGCAGCGTGCTGGCTCACCGACAGCCCTCCCCTCACATTAGAGAAAAACACAAGTGGAGAGAAACAGAAGTTAAGTGAGAGCAGGTTTCTTACAGGACTTTTTAGATTAGATTAGTGTGGAGTACCTGGTAGGGTAGATTAGATAGGCAGTAGTGGCAGATAACAGTAAATCTTGGGTGCTTTGTGCTGGCATAGGGGGAAGACTGAGGAGTCCATTAGGAAAAGGTCTGCCTTTAAAGGGCCTGGGTTTGGGAATGGAAGGAAGAGTGAGTGGGAGGAGATACAGTTCTAAGCAATTAGACATATGCATGCATGTTTGCTCTCAGAAATTGTCACCTGTGGGAGCTGTTGAGGTGATGCTTGTGATAATGCTTCCTACCATAGGCCCTGCTGCTTAAACATCACAGTCTGGGTCTGCTCTGAGCAGTGTAGGCTGAACATGGGCACCTCTGCAAATTCTCTGTTTCAGAGACTGCTGCTGAAGTGTTTGCGAGCACCACAGCGAGCACCCTGGCTGTGGGCTTTTTCAGTGCATGGCCAGGGCACCAACTGGCATCAGTCCAGCAGCTTCCGTGCTCCCAGAGATATTGACTGGTGCCCTACACGAGGATAATTCATTAGATTCTCCTCAGAATGTTAGATCAAAAAACAGATGTCGCAGACATTTTTAGTTAACTGATATTTCTGAGATACTGCAGCTAGGATACAGTTCCTTCCTAGACAAGTGAAAGCCTTCTATGAAATCATGACAGGAGATACACAGTAATCTGACCATTGTCTGTGATTTCATTTGCTTTACAGATTTCTGCATTAAGATTCCTGTGCTTCATCCATGATGCAAGCATGTTTTCTATCCAGCACTGGCACATTTTTCATCCTGGGTATTATAGGTGATGACTGCTTGCTTAGTAATTGTGCCACAATATTCCCCTCTCCCTCTATGGACTTTCCTATCGCCTCTGCTCTGGCTACAGAGATCAGTCTCATCACTGCCATGCCTATGTCTTGGCTCCTTGCTCTTATTTCAATCTTCACTCCATAAGCAGTCACATCTACCTCACTTGGCCCTGGATGCGGATTCTTTTAAAGTGCTCCAGAGCACTGCCGAGAGGAACTGCAGCTAAACCTGCCACTGGGCCCATCGTAAGAGAAGCTTTTGGCATCATGAAGCTTCAGTGGTGCTGTCTCCCCCAGTCGCAGGCTGCTATGCAATATTCACTAGAAGTAGCCCCATTTTGAGTGCATACCATGTTCTGCATGATTTAGTCCCCAGGTAAAATCTCTGACTAGCTAAAGTTGTGGTGAGAAGAATGCATTTTCCTACTGGAAAGCCACAGAGGTTGCTGAAGATGCATGGTGGGGTGTGCATCTCAAGAGTGGTAAGGTGTCTTACTACAGAAGGAAAAATGTATTGAAGAGGTGGCAAAAAATGTACTGCATGGGCTCCAGTCTGAGACATGAGGATGATTATCAGCAGTGCCCATGAATAATGAGATGTGCAGAGCAGATGTGCAGGGCAAGTCTGAGGACAAGTGCTGAGTTAAACAAAGGGGAAGTGCAGTCCCCTGAGAGTGCTTGGGCACTGAGGCAGACCAGAGCCAGCATCAGCAGGCCTGATGCATGCAGGTGAGCAAGAGAGACAGGCACTTTGTAAGCTGAAGTCTGTCGCTGCTGACTCGTGTGTCCTCGAAATATCTTCCACCACTAAGCTAACCGGTCTGGTGGGCAATACGGCCTCTTGCCTTCCCCTGCCATAGCTGAAATGACTTGAGGCAATGAGCCAGCTTGGGTGTGATATTGCATAAACGCATGGCAGTTTCAGGACCATGAAGTGAGGATGACTACTGGGTGTGCTCAGTGAGGCTATGCATGGAATCTTTCTGGCTGTGCTCTCAGGACCTGTGTCTCCAGCACTGTAGCATGGGAAGGGACAGTCACCTTCTGTGCAGAAGCTGCCAGGAGCTTACTTCCGTGGCCCTGTTTTGTATCCTCTGCCAGGCAGCTCCCCTCCATGATTTGAGGACACCTCAGCTTCTTTTCAGTAACAGCACAAGACTACAGAACTTTCCCCACAGGGTGAATGTGGGCCTGGTGTCCTGACCTGAGATGACGTAGAAATGGTCAGGTTGTCTCCTTCTGTACCAGCTGTGGGATGATGTGGTAGATGAGGGGAGAGGTGGTTTGCCAGGCATCATGGTTTTGGGTCAGGCTTCTCTGAGGTGGACTTTGCCTTTCGGTGCTACCTAGGAGAGAGATTTTCTATCCAGACTGTGTCTGACTGTTGGTTGCTGGCCCTTTTTGTTCTCCTCAGAGGAGAATCTCCAACACCTTTTCTTTTGCACATAGGAAGTGTAACATGACCACAATGACAGAGGAGTGTGTCTGTGCACAGACTAGAAGCCAAGGTTTGGAAGAGGAGGCAATGAACTGCTTATTTTCAAAACACTTCGTGGATTTGAGAGTGTCAACAAAAAGTAATGTGATGGCTTGTGTGGATGTCTGGGCATCTAGTCCTTGTCCTGCTGGATTTTTAGCCATTTGTCTTCTGGCAGTTGTCTACTTTTGGGAACCAGATAGCTGCCCTATGAGAAGCAGCGTCTCAGGTCCCCAAGTCTTCAGTGTCATCTTTTCAGATAACAAATTAGAGGTGTGAGGGAGAGCTGTCTGTCAGGATGCTGCTCCTCACACAGTCTGGGTGACAATGTCTGAGGCACAGAGAGAAGCAGGGATTTCATAGAGAGGTGGATGTTCCTCCTGGCCAGCATCACTGACCCCACACCAGGCTGCATGCAGCTAAGAGGTACTTCATTTCCCCTCAGAGCAAGGACAACCAAGTGGTGAGGTAAGTTATTCTTCCATGAGAAATGTGTCCAAAAAGAGATGGTGAAAAGTTTCTGGTGTGCTGTGAATTCATACCCAGGTACTTATGAATGCTGCTGTGTGTGCCTCCTGGAATTGGACCCAGGGGCTACCAACGTGAGCCAGGGCGGGCTGATGCACACCTTTTACAGCAACGAGCCTCAGTTATTCACTAAAAGCAAGCTTGGTACTCTGTAAAGAAGTATGACATTGTTCAAGCCTTTAAGAATTTACCATAGTCAAGCCAGAGACGAAAACAAATTCAAGTATAATTCAGTGTGCCCAGGGGAATTAGTTGCAGTGTAAAATTTGAGCAAGCAGATTATGACTAGGAGGAGCCCAGCAGAACTCACTTTACTTTTATGTTGGGTTCTGAGTAATAAAAAGCTGAAACACTCTGAAACCATAAGCAAAGCAAAACTCTTGTTTTTCACATTTTGCTGTTGGAAACTGTCGCTGTGGAATAACAACTCATTTCTGAAAATGCCATGCATGTTGTTTACAACAAGATTTCCTAATTTTGTAGAGGGCTAAGAGAAAAAAATCACTCCCATCTTTTCTGCATTCAGTTAAACTATCTGCATTCTTTCATTTGTTTTAAATTAGAGGAGCCAGAGTCTAACAGATAAAGTCATCAGCCTCAGTTCTGTTGCGGGTTTATTCACGTTAGGTCAAACAATGTTAACTTGTTTTAGAAAGCCACCAGGGAATATGAGATGTGCAGCATTTTCCCTCAAAACCATCCCCTCCCACACACACACAGAGTTTAAAAGAGTTCAAGACAATAAATATCCAATCTATTTAAAATTGGCTGTGACAGAAAAGGTCTAAGTGCTCAAATGGTGGAGAGAAGTGAAATGACAATTTGGGTTTCCCTAGCCCCTCTGCTGAAATAGCAGCTCTGTGTTTGGCTCTCTGCTGTCTGCTGGGAGGTGATAAATCAGCCCGATTTTGTAAAATGTTTAGTTTAACTACTTATCTGACAATTTAGGTGGAAGTAGCTGGTGATGAATTGACAATGGTGTTATCACTCTGTCCTTGCTTTATCACATCAGCAGCAGCTTGATCTGCTGATTAGTGAAATTGAGCTGGGGTAGCACCGGGGTGTGAACAGCCGTCTCCAAAATTCAGGCTACTCATTTTTATTTCGACAGTCCACAGCTTCCCTCGGAAGGGACAAGGTGTGACAGCTTCCTCCTGAGCCCTGCTGTTAGACTGATCTTCCGCTATAGATGGGGCTGGATCAAGACAGCTTTCAGGCATTGAGCAAAAGATTAGGAGGAAAAATGATACATTTATATCACAGGAATATATTCATTTCATTAGAACCCTCCCTCCTTCCAACAATGATGTACTCCACCCAAAGTTGCTGTTTTCTTATTTTGCCCACTCTGTCCAAAGAGCTTTTACTTCACTTTGAGCTCATCAGAACATCACTAGCAGATACCTTGTAGGAACCAGGTACCTCTAAATCTGACTCCATGTGCTGCTACTTAAGCCGACCACTGTTCAGCTCTCTTTTCACTGAACAGAGACACGAGATGCTCTCTGGGACAACAGGAGCCATCTAAAGGCCAGAAGGTCTCTAAACCTGTAAGCTGATTACTATTTATTTATGGGGACTAGGCTTGAAAGTGATATTGCTCTGTTCCTCTCTCTCCTCTCCTCTCCTCTCCNGGGGCAAGTTGGACTGTATTTATGTCTGTATAGTGAGAATTTTCCAGGAATATGTTTGGTATTTTAACTGAGTTAAATTGTCACTGTAGCTTCCTGGAAGAAATCCTATAAATTCCTCGAAAAGCTACGTACAACTTCCAGAGACAGGATTGTCTGTGAACGCTGCTTTGAAGGAGAAGAAAATATTGGACTTTATACTCTTTAAGTCTTTTACAAACCCTTTGAACAAATGTCAAATTCCACAGTAGATGCTGGCTGATCAGTTAGATATACGAGTGATTCTGGTCTAGTTTTAAGGACCATCAGAGACAACTGTGGGCATGAGGAGCACCTGGAGCTGGGTTCAGGCTCCAAGGGCTCATCTGCCTGTACTGAAAAAAAAAAGTCAAGAAATCCAGCCATCTAAGGAGCAGAAGTGTTCCTTTACTTTAAACAAGCCATGTTGACTGCCCGTGCAAACTGTAGTATATGAAAAAGAAACATGCTTTTGAACTGACTGGAGAAAGCATTGAATATAAAATGCTTCCAGTGTGACTAAATGAATTATTAGCACCCTCCACCATTTTGTCTCTGTTAGGAATGAACTTAAAGATGCAAATCGAGGCAAAATTCAATCCAGAAATCTGATCAGCAATAACATAATGCTGTGAGAAGTCAAAATGTAAGTAATGAGCAAAGAAACAAAGCCACATTTACAGAGTGTTTTCAGCCCAGTCTTCTGCTGGGACACCCTCACATGTCCATCTCAGAACTGCCTTCCCAGAAGAAAGCAGCAGCCAAATATTTAAACTCATTAGATATACTCGAATTCTTCAGTGCAGCTTTGGGCTGTTCCGCATGCAGCAGGCTCCGAATGGCTCCATGTGGATTCCATGTCCACACAAAGGTCATTTGCAGGATTAGACCAAAGCATTGCAAGAGAGGCAAGGAGAAATCGTCCAAGTTAATTTAATTCTCAAAGCAGTCCTTAAGCCCTAAGCAAAATACAAAACAAACTCTGAGCACAGTAATGCAAAGCATTTTTCCCTGAAAAATCTAAGGACAGGATTTCATCTTTTTGATAGAGTGGTCTTTGCTTTTATTCGGCTGGGGATGGACTATCAGATTTCAGGGCTGTACAGCTGCCTGAGGGGAAGGCCCCAAGCGTTATACAACTTCTATAAAGGTAATTAACCTTAATAACTGGGTCTGGATAATATAAAAAAGAAATCCAAAAGGAAAAGCCTCCTCCTTGATGTGCCGTATTCCTGTTTGCTTTTCTGCTGCAGACCTGTGGTACCGGCTGCAGGATAACAGGCTCTGCTCCGTTTCCCCTGGGTTGTGTCAGGACTTCTCTTTTGGAGACATCATTGCCTTGTAGAGAAATCTTGATGAAAGCCAGAGAAGAAGCAAAGATTTGCACCAGTCATCGTTTGTCAGACTTCTCTGTTCACTAAGACTTTTTTTTGCTGGGCTGATAGCTTCTATGTTTATTTAATCTGCTTTCCTTTATTTATTGCTTTTCTTTTACAAAGGAACTGTTCCTACATTGTCAGCCCAATAATTTTCTTAAAATTTAGCAGTATTGCCTTTTGAAATGTGTGATACCTCCTAAGCACAAAAGAGTTAAAGAAAAATAAACAGATTACTGCACTTTGAGCATTTCAAAACAGAGGTAAATAACAGCTGTGCACAGCTCGAGTCCCCTTCCAATAGTTCCTGCTGCAACAGAGGATGAACCGCGTGGAAACACTGCTGCAGTCATCTTTTGGCTTTTCCTCCTGCAAGATGTTTTTCAGCTCCAGCTCAGAGGACTGTGCTCTTCCTGATCATGACAAAATTGTTTGTACAAGAGCAAAGATGGGAGCAAAGAGTCAGGTACGCTGCTTGTATTACTGGTAAAGGACAGTCTGCATCCGTGTCCCCTGAAGACAGCTACCTCAGGCAGCTGCCTCCTGGAGCTGCACCTGGGGCCGGGTGGTTATTGCACAGCTGGCTGGGCTGACAAAGTCCTCCCCGACTGCTGAAGTCCTCCCTGACACATGAATACAGTTGGACGTGGTTTTACACCGTTCCTCAAAGCTAGAGAATAACAAACCACTTTCTTTGCCCCTTTGATGTTTTCTGCTACCCTGCATTGAAAGAGGACATAGGGACAACAGGCTGAGCGAGAGGATGTGCCTGCTGCGGGGAGGTGGGCACTGCTGGGCGAGGGGCCTGAACCATCCCATATGGAAGCATTGCTGGAGCACCTTCCTGCTGTCACCCACTGTAGAGCAGACCAGCAGCTTGCTTGAGGCTGTGTTGGGGCTCACTTGCTGCTCTTCAATAGCCAGCAGGTCTGGCTAGTCACTAAAATTTTGGTTCTTCTCAAATAGATGTCAGAGCTTTATTCTTGCGGTCTGGTCTATTGTAGTGTTTGCTCATTTTATTTTAGCTCCCTTCAAGTCTTTTCAGTCTCAGCTCATGCAATTTCCATTGGCTGTGTATAGGATATGTGCAGAATCTAAAAGTTCTTCAGAGTATTGGCTGGAAAAATTCTAATTAAGCGGCTCTCACACTCCCTCTCTCCTTCTGTCTTTTAATGAAAATACTTGCTTTTGGTTCCAATTTCAGAGCGCTGCTGAAATACTGAAATTGGTTGGATTAGTATTGCATATACTGGGGGTTCTCTTTCCAAAATAAAGCATCTTATTCACCTTTAGTTCAGTGCTCTGTTAAACCAAGAATGAGGTGCTCTTGTTGTGGATGAAGCTGTTCCCACATGGCTCCATGTGCAAGCAAATCCCTGTGAATCTGGCTGCAGTGAGGCTCTGCTGGGTGAGCAGGGAGCCTAATAACACAAATTTCTAACACCCTGAGGCAAATAAAATTTTCTGCATGCCTGCTGCTCTCTGCTCCAAGTGCACTAGAGACCAAGGGCTGTATCCATGACACCTGATTTTACCCACCTATAAATTATTCATTGGGTCTGAGCTCATTTGCTAGGCTCTCTCAATAGTCAATGAAGACGCAGAAGCTGACACGTTCACACTGCTCTTTTTAGAGGGGTTGCATCAGCTTCTTAGGGTTCTCGTTTCTCTTCACTGACTGTTGGGAGAGTCTGGACTTCTGTAGCTGTCATGAATTATTGTTAGCCCATTTTCTTTTTGTCACCTTCATATTGTGGGAATTGCAGTAACACTTTATTCCTGTGGATAAAACAGCATCCTTCTGATGAGTAGCAGCGGACTGCGGTGCAACTCTGCTCTGTGTAACTGCTTGTATACAAGTACTAATTATTTCTATATTAAGAAATAAGCATGACGTGTTAATATTAAGGCTTTCACCCAAATGAGTAAGGGAAATTTTCTCCTGGTAGCACTGCTGTTAGCTGAGTGTATTAAGTGAGACATGTCAATTACAATAATTAGGTATTTCCTAATTCTTTGGCTTATCACGTTATAAATTGTGATGCTGTTCTGCGGGGTGAGAGCAACGGTGTGACTGTGCTACAGGATCAGCATTACTGGAGTTTTGCTTTTCGTAAGGAAGGCTTTTTATTCCGAACAAAGCACCAGGGCTAGTATTTTGAAAGCTTCTATAAAAGAAAATATTGATTTTCAGTTTAGTTTCATCCATCATGTTACAAAACTTAGCAGTCTGACTGTTGCAGAGGATATCAGGGGTGGTTGTGACCCTGGAAACAATCTGCCTGGTACACGTCATATTTATTGATATAGAAATTGGACCCATTTGATAATAATAAAGAATCGAGCAGTGGTGTCCGCTAGTGTAAGAAATAATTAGAAAATCCATTGCACAACTGACATACGCAAACCCATAGAAAACTAAAATATTGACCTGTGATATAACTGACCTCTATTGAGGTGAAGAGTTAAGCCTTGTGCGCTGTGCCAAGTGCAGTAAAACTGAACTCGAATCTTGCCTTTTCACAGTATACGCTCTTGCAAGAGCTGGTTTTTGTTTGTTTGTTTGTTTTTGTTGTTGTTCATTGTTGTGTACAACAGCACATTGGAAAGATTTGTAGTACAGATATTCTCTAAATTACTCTGTAGCGAGGAGTGACTAACAACTTATCTTGTTCACTGTTGGACAAGGCTGTAGCTGGAAACACATCCTTTCCATATAACTGGAACTGGGAACCAGAGCCTCCCTACAACAGATTATTTTCCAGTCCTCGTGGCTGGAGGACACAGCCTTTGGCTGTGACTTGAACTCAGACCAGTGCAGTTCTCTCCTGGTGCTGCCAGCAAACAGCATGGAACAATAACTTTGTTATCCAGGAACTGCCACATTTATCACAGCTGGGATGTTAATTTAGGAAGCGAATACAACTCAGTGTTTTAACAGTATTTCTACCGCAGGAGTGTGTTGGAAGGTACACCAGATGTCAAAGGTGCTGTTGACTACAGGTGTGAGTTAAAGGCAAAGAAAAGAAGTTTTGGAAAAGAGGTACCGGTGGGATCAAAGATGAGTTTAGTTTTGTGAGCATTAGCACAGCAGAAACTATGGTTCAGGGACCCATCTAACACATGCAGAAAGCTTTTGGCAGTAAGAAAGGCCTGTAGGAGAAACCATCGTATTCCAAATGGTTCCTGGATGCTGAGGTAACTGGGTAAGGCCTCTGTGGATCATGTGGTGGCAGGTCCTGCAAGGCACTCGAAAGCCTTTGCATATCTCACGGTGTATCCTCCTTTATCTGCTTGCCTTGGTGTCAGGGAATAGATTCCCACGTATTCCTGAGAACCAGAATTACAGCCACCCACTCACTCCATACAGAAGTAGGGACTGCAGGGGCGGCCTGCAGCTCCCGAAGGTGGGAAGTGTGATGGTGGCATGAGGACTTTAAGTTCCCTGTTCTTCTTGAACAGGGGGGCCCAGAACTGGACACAGTACTCCAGATGTGGCCTCAGCAGGGCAGAGCAGAGGGGGAGAAAAGCAAAGCAGAGCAAAGTCAAGCAAACCAAGAAGCCATCTCACGCACGTCTGTATTAGCCTGTGGGCTGACCAGGCCTCGTTACTCTTCTCAAGAAACTACTGAGGTGTGACCACCTCTAAAGCCCTGAGGGCCTCTGCAATACCAGTAGCACGTTGGATATACCACCCTATGTTCATTACGATCTTCAGAGCTTTTCATGATTTTCCATTTCTGTGGAGAAATTCCTACAAATACAGGACCAGTTTCTAGGCACGTGACTGGTCATACATGTAGCCCATAATTACAGAATTTGTATTCAGTGAGCAACGCTTGCAATGTGTATTTCATCCGCTATGTAGCTGGATGGGAACACATGGCTTCATCCTTATTTCAGTGTAAAAGCATGCGAGTGTTTAGCGCTGAACCAGAAGAATATCTTTTCCTGTTGTACCTCCAAAGTAGTTCTGTTATGAAGATCTACTTCTAAACTAGCACATAGATGTCACTTAGAGACAGGTTGTAATGGGAAACATTTGGTTTTTGGCTAGATTAGTGCATTTAAATGGATCAATGATGAGATGCAGCTGTAGGGTGGAGGCTCTTTAAAAGCTGCACTTCTCATTGCCAAATATAATGAAATACGGATGACTTCCAGCTAACTTATTGTTGATCTTTATATGAGGGAAATTTTGCAACATGAGTATTTGATACTGTAAAGCTGCACTGTGGAAAAAATAAAAAAAGATATACAGGAATTATAAAGATAATACATAAAAGACATAAAAGGAGGAAGCAAAAGCTGACCAAATAGGTAAGGTAAATGTGAAACGGAGACAACCAAAGCTGAGTGGGAAATCAGAAATGTTAAAAGTCTTAAGAAAGAAGAGATGAAAATAATGGAAAATACAACAGATTGAAGGAGTAATAAGGAAATAGTAAAAGAATTGCTGCAAGCATTCAGAATTACTGATATAAAGAAGAAAATTCTCTAGGAATTAAAGTGTGAAGCCATACAAATTCAAAGCAAAGAAAGTTAGCCTGATTCTGAACTGATGACTTTTACCAACATAGATAATTTACTTTCTGCTATGCTCTATTTTCAGTTCCTGATTTGGATTCCATTACTCGCTGAAACTTATACATTCAGATATGTAAGAAAAGGAGGCTCAAAATAATTCAAATCAATCTTCTTGTTTCTCAGGTCATTTCATGTTTCCCTCTGTATATGTACCACAGCCGTTACCAGTTTATTTACTTTGTCTCTGATTGTAAGATGGGAAACTCTCAGGCATCTCGTGGCAATCCAACAGTGCAGAAAAATAAAGCCTTCTGCCAGCTGAGAAAAAGAACATTCTGCATGAATTCGCTCAGCTGACAAAGAAACAACACAAAAAAACCCTGACCTGTTGTCCTCTTCTGCAAACTGTAGACGATGAAAACAGTTCTAGAGAAAACAGAAGTAGCTTTTATCAGATCCTTAAATTTGCAGAAAGCTGTATGTATAATTTAAGTCAAAAGGAATCCTCAAAATGTGACCCAGTTTGGGTTCAGATTCCTTTAGCACTTCAGTCCAAAAACAATGCACTGCAGTAGACTTCAGTTAGTAAGAATTACATCTGTGCGCAGAGAAACTGTGGACTAACTGCTCCTAATTGGATAACCCGTAGATTTACATAACAAAAGTCTTGAAAAGTGTAAATGGACAAGAAGGTCACTTGTAGCTTCTCTGAACTCTGCTCATCACATTCATTGCTTTTCCAAGTTTTTGCACGGCTATATACAAGCTGGGTTTTTTTATTTTGTTGTGTTTCAAAAAGTTGGTGTAGCTGGATTAGGGGCTGTTTCCTTGGCCCGCTGTTTTTGAGAACTGGAAACTTGAATAATTTATGGAAAATAATATACTTCTGGGGCCAAATCCTACAGCCATTGACTGCACGTGGAGCTGGACTGCCTCTCACATACAGCAGAGTGAACCACGGCAGCAGACATTGTTTCTAGCAAGCAGCTCTAGAGAAGTGTATTTCTGTGACTGTCCCCGTTACAGCAAGGCTGTATAAAGTTTCACATTTTAAATTGCTTCAGCTCTGCCATCTAGGGGATCTCAGCCCAGCAGGGTACATGGTAGAGGAAGTAGTGAGGAGTCAGTCTGAACCAAAGGAGATTTTTGGCAGAAAACCCTCATGAGAGACCCAACTGGGTCTGCAATATGGGGAGGACCTGGGCCCATGGGGCTGTCCGCTAGGAACACCAGCAAACTCGAGCTGTAGCACTCGCACGACACAGAAAAATGATCAGTTAGAGTCACATCATCATTTCAGCCTGATCGTGATGGGGAGAACACAGTGCAGCTGCAGGGCTGGCAGTCTTGTGTGAACAGACCCTAAACAAGGCAGAGTGTTTTATTTCAGGATAAGAGAAACTGAGACCAAAACAGTCCTTCAAAACCACCTAGTTCATCCCCATCCAGTTCCATCTGGGTTGTTCCCAGCCCTGTGTTTTTCAGCGATTTATCTGGTCTAATTTTAAATGACTCGAGATGGAGTTTCCACCGCTTCTCATGGGAAATTGGTCCATGGGCTGATAGACACAGCCAGGATATTTTCCTGGTGTTCAACCTTCAGTGCTTTTCCTTTGTTCAGTTTAATCTCATTACTCCCCGTTACTCCCCGTTGGTCAGTGCTGAGCAGTCAGCCCCTCTCCTTGGTGCTTACACCTTCACAGTCGGATACAGTTGTCTTTAGGAAAATCTGCTCGGCTTGTTTATATATTACCTTTTCAAATGCAGAGACAAACCAAAAATATGAGCAAAGGGTGGGATAAGTTAGTCTTAGAGGATGTTTTCAAGATTTAATCTACTCTCAGTCACCAAACCCTTATGAGAGACCCACTCAGGTCTTTTAAGGTACACAAACCTACCACCTCCTTCCTACCTGTGTCAGAACTATGGGAACGCATTGTACCAGGTGGGAGTAACAGATGTGGGAAACCAAAATTGGTTCTCTATAATTAAGGGGACACGGAAACTGAAGAGTTGCAGGAAAATGTGTTTAGTGGAGTGGTGTTAAAAAAGGTTACCAAAAATATCTCCGTGTGGGTGCTGCTTTAACTCAGCTTAGGAAATACCAGACAGTAACACTGCAATTAATGCCAGAGAGACAAATCAAAATTTTAGCTTGGAAAGAATATGACAAATCTGAAGTAGAAAGACTGGTGAATCATAAGCATGGGGAAAGTTGTCGAAATTTTATTTATGGTGAGATTCTTCAAAGGCCAAGTACAGAGAGGGAAGAAAAGATGACTGAAAACAGCTATTTCTTGAATGTTCAGAAAATGCTGGAAAGAGGATGAAGATCCCATAATACTTTGTAAGAAAGATTAAAGACAGAGAAGCTGGAATAGAACAGTGGAAGCAAAATGAAAGCATGAAGAATAACCTGGTCAAATCTCTTGAAAGTAGGAGACAGATCAGAGGAGGGAGCAGTAGTATTAGCTAGAAAGAAATCAATGGAGGCTTTTGTGAGACCCTGAGGAGATAACTGGGCTTTCCGGAAGCTTGGGTTGCAGTGTAGCATCAATAGAACAGGCTGTTCCTTGTTAGCCTTAGTCATAAGAAAGCTGCTGAGAGAGATGAGATGAACTTTTGCTCTCCTTCCCCCACAAGCTCCTGTCTTTAAAATACCAGAGTTTTAGAAGTAACAGTTTAAAATTAAAGACATATCTTGCCTGCAGTTTTGAATTTTGTGATAGTCATGAGCTGGGGATGCTGGAGCACAAGGGACAGAAGCCAAATCAAGGAAGATACAGGTCATAAAAAACTACAGTCAATGATTGTAGGTGTGCTGCTCATGGAGCAGACCTACAGCACGGAGAGAGCAGCACCTGGACGGGCAACCAAGGTCAGGGGCAGGTTCCTTTAGATAGGAGAGACTAAAATATCCTTGGGAAGCATTGCTCCGTGCACCTGTAAATGTGCTGTTTTTTCTTTCACAGTGAATCCATCAAGGAGACAGCAAGAGAACATTATATCACGGATAATGACTGCAATTCTGTGGTGCTGACATTATCAAGGGCTGCTCAAACAGCATGTGCAGGGTTCCAGACGCTTACCACTTGAGCACAAATGAAAATGTAAAAAGCATGCAGATATTAAGTAGGACAAAAACCAGTTATGGGCTCAGGCATTTCTACTCCCAGGAAACCGCATTGCATTCCCACCCATCTGGACTGCAGTGAGGTGCAAAAGAAGATACTCTGGCATATCTTTGTGACCTAAGTGTAAAGTTATTGTTGTTACGTGATGTGCTAGTGATAGGAATTGGATGAACTTGTCTGGAGACAGCAGAACCTTCTTCTACTCACTCAATTCAGATAACACCAAACAGAGATAGACCCTAGCCAGAGACATCCAAGTCTAGAGATATATTTTAAAACATGCAAGACATTTAGATTTGAATTTTAGATGTTTAATCCAAATATCCTCCCTTGCTGTAGATGATCTTTTGCAACGTATGTTTAAAAATTAGTTTTCAATGATCTCTTGGCTTTTTTTTCCCTCACTCTTTCTTTCTTATTGTAGTCTGTTTTTCCTTTCTCCCTTTCTCCCCCTATTTCTGTATTTCCCCTTTTCTTCTGCATTTTGTTTTTCTGCTTTTTTTCCTACTCTTTCATTAGTCTTTCCTTCCCTCACCACTCATAGACAGGTAGGATTCCCCAGAAGCCTGTGTTCCATCCGCTCCACTCTCCAGTACTGCAGTTACCACTCAGTCCTTGAGCTCCTGGGAGGGAAGTGCACAGAGAGGAATGCAGGTGCGTGCTGGACCTAAGCTTATTTCTTAAATGTTTCTGAGACAGATTCCCCCTTTCAATGGGTCACTGAGTGGATTTGGCCATGTTGTATGCTCACACTGACCACTGAATAACCAAGTCAAGAGGATCTGTAGTCACTGTGTACTCATAACTAACCTGCTGGCAGCTACAGGAAGAGCAACAAGAGTCATGGTATAGCTGGTGTGGCCCATGACACTCCAGACTGTGTGGACAGATTTTAGTGTTTTAGTGTGGTATGTTGCCTGGTTTGACTTTCTACAGCACAGGACAAGTTGAAGTGCCTGGCTGCCTGGTCAGGCTGGCCAATACTCCAGCTCTCAGGAAGGAATGAAGAAAGCTGGGAAATCATAGAATCATAGAATCATAGAATGGTTCAGGTTGGAAGGGACCTTAGAGATCATCTTGTTCCAACCCCCCTGCCATGGGCAAGGACACCTCCCACTAGACCAGGGCAAATGAGTCTCAGATTTAATGAGGCAAAATGGCAAACTGAGTCTCAGATTTAACTTTTTGAAAAGAAAATAGACATGGAGTTATGCTTATGGGTAAGACATAGGGGGATTAGGAATTA
Organism: Penelope pileata; assembly: GCA_013396635.1. Classification (NCBI taxonomy): domain Eukaryota; kingdom Metazoa; phylum Chordata; class Aves; order Galliformes; family Cracidae; genus Penelope; species Penelope pileata. The sequence goes on from WBMW01004897.1 coordinate 964,095, forward strand.
TCAGGATACATCATTGTTATATCATTTGGAAAGCAACAGTACAAATATAAAAACATTGTACAAGCCAAAATCTAGTGATCTTTGTTAATTCTGCATTTTGTGCTGACTCCACCTAAACCATTTGTCTAGATATTATTTGGCTAGGCTGTAGTGGTGTGGTATGCAACTTCACTTAGTTATCCATTTTCAGAATCAGCCTTCAGCTCAAAAAGATAAAAGTCAAGACAGAAAGCAAGAATCTGTGATTCACAAGATGTCACATGCTTTGGTTTCTTGACTGAAATTTCTGAAATGAGAACCACCTGCTCCTGGTAGTAATGAAGCATCTCTGATTGGAAAGTCAAATGGCTATTTTAGTAGAGTCTGGGAAAAATAAAGCTACAATTAAGAAATTCTGCCAGAAGCTTCAGCAATGGTCCTGTGAGACCAGAAAGGAAGTACAGCAGATCCTTCAGTCTGAGAGTCAAGCAGAAGACAGCTTGTTCCAGTGATATTAATGCAAAACAGAATTAAAAATGCAACAAAAGACAAAGAAGGACAGTAAAAGAAATGCAGCAAGGTAAACATGAGGTGGTATAACGAAGAGGCAGCAAGTAGAGTAGGATCGAGCTGCTGGGCAAGAAGGCAAGCAGCTGAACCCCAGTGCAACTGCATGATCCTGCAATGAGAACCTCAGGGTGCTGCCATTAAATAGGACACTGCCATGCGCAGTGCCACCACTGGGTTTGAAAAGCCGTTGGTGCCAGGGCTCCTTTAGCAGTTGTCATGGCACTCTCCCTAACAGCTTGAGAGCTGAGCTGATACCTCTCTAAAATCAGGGCTGTAACTTCTCAGGTTTTGAATCAAAATCTATAACTGTGTACTTGTCCACATCACGTTTGTGTCATGAAAGCCAGCTTACAAATGTCTACAAAGGGTCATAACTCTCTTACCTGAAGTAGTACTTTACCCTTGAATGTCATGGCATTCAACTGTCCACTTGATTAGATGCACCTCCACTTTTTTCAAGAGCAACTGAAAAATATGAATAACAAAGGAAAGGTGATGTCCAGAAAGAACAAGAGGGACAGAGCCTGACCTCGAGCGACATGACCTGTCTGGGTGGGAGGTGCTGAACACACACAACTGCTACTTCCAATTGTAGTTGTAAAGGAATTGAAAGAAATTTGAATAAATGTCTTCTATGAGAGCTCAGAGGGAATGGCCTGGCATAAACCAAGCCTGTGGTTAGTTTAATCATCTATCCGGCTCACCCCTGGTAATCAGGGTCAGGAAACAATGAGAGGGCTGGGGACTGTTTGCGCTGTTGTTTGCTGACTGCCTGTTTAAAGGAATGTTGGAGGAATGTGCCAAGAATCTGGCCTTGTCAGGGAAAAAGTTCGTGTTTTTGAAAAGACTGACAGACCTTTAGAGAAAAACAGAAGTAAGCCGACACATCAGTGAAGAGCACCAAAACCAGAAGCTGAGCTTCTGGAAGTTTCTCCAGGTACTGGAAATACTAGAACTAGCAGGAGAGGCAGGAGGCATCACGCAGACCAGTCTTGGGGCACCTGGGCATGGCCCGTGGCTGTGCTAATGCTCAGCGAGTTGCTGGCAGCAAACCTTGGGCTGCTGAGGTACCCGCACACCGCAGGGCGCTGAGGTACCCGCACACCGCAGGGCGCTGAGGTACCCGCACACCGCAGGGCGCTGATGTACCCACACACTGCAGGGCGCTGAGGTACCCGCACACTGCAGAGTGCTGAGGTACCCGCACACTGCAGAACGCTGAGGTACCTGCACACCGCAGAGCGCTGAGGTACCTGCACACTGCAGGGCGCTGAGGTGAGCGGCCTGTGCGTCGGCCTGCTTGGAGATCACCACACAAATCTGGGCCAGAGCGGAGACAGGGCCCTGTGTGTATTTAATGCTATTGGCATGGCCAGAAGGGCTCATAGAATGAGGGAGATTCTTCTAAAGCCAGTCATTCTCACTTTAAGGCTGACTTATTGTGCCATAAAATGTCACTGGAGTACAAAAAAATCATTTCCCAGTGGCTGAAATAATTCAGTGTTTAGATGGGAGCACTGCAGGATGCTATCCAAGATGCACAGGAAAGAAAAGGCGGGTGAACGTGCTGTGGAAAGCACAAAGAAAGGCAGAAATAGATTTGGTTTGGATGAGCAGCCCAGGTGCTACCTTTGATATGTGCTGCTTGGAAGGAGGAAAACTGAGCCTCCAAATAGATAAATCCAAAGTTGTGAGAATTCCCTTAGCTGCTATTTCTAACGTCAATAAAGTAGAGCTGAAGAAAGAAATCAAGCAGGGATCTTGTGACTGACTGAAAAAGCTGAATGCAGGAGTTCTGGTAGAGCTCTGGAAAACAAAGAGAAGATGGGAAGGAGAAAGGTTTTAGCCGAGACTTGATTAAAAACAGGGATAAAACTATTGGTTTTTGTTTTGTGCTGTTTTCTATGTCCACATTTCTCCTAACAGTTATACATAAATAAGAACATTTTGCCTTGCATGAAACAGTTAATGCAGACAGGGGAACACGAATGCCTAATCACGTTTTAAAACTAACTTTTAAAGCAAGTTTAGTACGGTGACTTTTCTTTAAACTGACTCAGAATAGTGAGGGAAAATTCACAGGATTTGTTTTCACCTTAGACGAACCTATAGATGGAAGATCAAACTATAAATGTTTGCTTTCCTGGAGTGAGTCACTAGGAGACTTTTGAAAATATGCTGGAGGATTTTTTTTGCAGAGTATGTTGGGGCAGAGGAGAATTTCCACCAAAAAACCTAAAGTCTTCAATAACCATTTATAAGTTTGCAGCTCCTTATCTGTCAGCTATTGTTTATGTTATAGATAAGTGCAGTACTGGGACTGTGGGGACACTGCATTTCCCTATACGTCAAAACTATCTGAAGGAGTGAGAGCAGCAGCTCCTTCCACCTGCAGCGAGAGGACATTGGCCAGGCCCTGTTGCCCCGGTCTTTAAGTGTCTTGGTGCTATAATTTTGGCTAAACCTAAACATGGAAATCATCTACATATCCTATTTTCAAAATCCTTCACACTCACCTAATTACCTCCGCTGGAGCCATGGGCTGGCAAGAGCTGTAGTCAGGAGTGGTGGTTTCAGCCCGTAAAATGGCCTCCAAGCAGCACCCGGCCTCATGGTGCACAGCTATAGAAGAGGCTGAGGACAAGAGCAGGAGCCAGCCGGGGGTGAGAAGAGCCGGTGCTGGCAAGCACTGGCACACATGGGCACCACAGCTTCTCAGGGCAAGGGCAGGAGTGCTTAAAGAAGTTATCTCAATGACTTATTTTTTTTTTAATTTTGAGCATGTTCTCAGTGAAAAGCTAACTCCTACACCTTTACAGTTTTAAACTGTGATCCCATCTGCTCTGAAGTTGATTGCTGAGCTGGGAAAAATACCAGGAGACCTCAGCAAGAGGCTGGAGATGATGCTGGTGGTGGGGCTGCGGTCTCCTCTGAGGCATGGGATCCTCCAGTGGTGACTCCAAGGGGTTGCTGGCACTTGAATGCTTGGTGAGCTTTACTGAGACCCATATGACTGCATTTCCATCCTATTTGGTAACGTATGAAATTCAACCAAAAATGTAAATTCTCTGAGTTAACAACAACACAAGCATTCCTACCTTTAGGCCGATGCCATTATGCTGGCAGGCTGAAGGACGACATTTGCATAGAAAATTATAGTATTCTCGTACTATTTTTATACATACACCTCTACTAACTGAAAACTTGTCTCTGAACTTCCTTAGTTGGGGCTTAACTCAGGGCATATGAGCAGTTGTATCCAGTCAGTCTGTGCGTCTGCAGAAATGGGGCCCACACTCTGTGAGTTATTTTGCTATTCAAATACACAGAACACGCGCTCCTTGTTCTTGAGTAACTTTACATACAATTTCCACAACCTATTTTTACTTTATAAAACACTTTTGTCCTCTTGCATGCTGAAGCTGAGACAGAGCAAACACAGTTTAAGAAATGGAAAATAACATCAGTAAGGCTGCGCCTGTCCGAAGAATTTGGATCATCCTGAGGCAGTGCCATGACGTACCTTGACTTCCTTCTTCCCTTCTGCACAGGAAATGTGTTCTTGTATTTGACTCTTTTTCTATAAATAAATGGAGCACAATCAGGAAAACACTCACTAGCTTCGGACTCCACTTTGTGACCTATGTGGGGAAAATATCAAAATATTTTGATGCATATTTTGGCTAGGCTGCGGCAAGATATGATGGAGGCCTGACAATCAACTGCATGCCAGACCTTACTTGGATAAACCTTCCTCTATTCTTGGCTGAATACTGGAGCTAGAAATACCACAGAGAAGCGGGATGTTGCTTGTGCAAATTTGCGTGGCCATGGGCAGATTCCTCCCCAGTTTGCAGGCAGCTGGCAGCCAGGAGGCTGCCCCGGCCCTAGGAAAACAAAACATGGCTTGGCGAAGCTGGTGTACGTGGGGTTCTCTCTGTGCCTAGCAAGGCAGTTAGCTTCTCCACTCTGATACTTTTGGACACAAATCAGAAGACTTTTTCCCCCTAAATTATTTCCTTCTTTTCTTAAAATCTCTCATGAAAGACCTGTAACTACCTGCTGGTGGTGTTTCAGCTGCTCTTGGGGTGTGTTTTCCTTAAGGGTGGCAAACTCATCCACATTTGTGGCACATCTCCAATAGCACATTCACCTTGCTCCCAGCACCTGCTGAATTTGTAAACTGGAATCTTCCCAACATGGACTAGGAGAAAATGAAAGAAATGGAAATAAAGAAGATGTAAGGAACAGGGTAAAGCCTGAGATGGGAAGACCTAAAAGACTCAGAAAAATAAGATGGACTGTAAGTAACAACACTGGGATCTAGTCAGGTGGGCTAACATAGGTGCATAATTTGTTTGATTAAAGACAGAGATTCAGACTGACTTTACATAGCTGACTGTCTCATACATAGCTTAAGCAAAGTAGTACATGGAAGCTTAAATTGGCTCTTTGTAGTTAAAAGCTTGAAAGCAGTTAATAGTATCATGTTATTATGCGAAATGCCTTCTGAAGGAAGATAAACAATTTTGGTTTATTACGGTTTTCTTTCCTATATGGCACAAATGGGCCCAAGATCAAACTGTCCCTCAGCAGAAACCTTCCATCTCCATGCTCACTCAGCAGGTCACATTTAACTGCTTTCAGCATCCTTCCTGTATGCTCACCAGTGGACTCGTTCCAATCAATGTTCTGCAGTTAAAGCTTGCCATGACGCTTCATTTTTTAACCTCTCTGACTCTGCTGCTCATGCTACTGCTGAATATTTCTCTGTCTCTGGTCTGCCTTTGGTGTCATGAAAGCTGTCTGCTTTTTGTCTCTCTGCAACTGTTTAGGCTGAGCTATGTTTTCCAGAATTTGAATTTTGAGCCCTCTCACCTCATTCCAAATTTCCTCAGAAAAAGCAGGAACACTACTCCAATAATTCTTGTGAAAACCCAAACAAATAAATCAATTAAACAACGCTTCTATAATTCAGAAAGACAAAGAGATATTGATGCCCAAATCAAAGAAGGACACAGTTGTACTTGCATCTCCTGTTTGTTCTGGTACCTCCTGTTTTCATCCAAAGCTGTACCATTGCATGTTTTCCCATCCTATCCAGATTAGGCAACAAACGCGTTTTCAAAGGTACATAACCACTGAAGGAGGAAGGAAGGCACCTACCCAAACAGGTGACATCCCACGTTTTCTTGGACACCTAAGTACTTTCAAAAATCTGGCCCTGAGGATCACAGAACAAGGGCTCGTCTTTTCAGGAAAACAGCAACAGTCTGTGAGTGACATTAAAAACTATGAGGATGACAAGGATTTGGGTAAGAGATAAGGCAAAGGAGAGAACACCATGTAAAAAAGGCACACCTGATCAAACCAGAGAAAAACAATCCGACCAGAAAAGTTCAGAACTTCTAACACTTTAGGAAAACAAAGTAACTAAGAAAAGACACTTCAGGATAACTCTGATTTCTTGCATTGCTTCCAAAATATCTTTGATAATTTCTCATGTTTTCCTGTGCAATTTCAATAGCTATAAAGGCATAGCACAGATTTTTCAGCAAGAGCTGTCCCTTGTCAAGCCTTTGACTTAACAATGCTGGCAGATGTAGGAAGCTTTACTGATAGTGGGACCAATGGGTTTTGAAACAATTATAGTAGTGATTTAAGCTGTGTCATGATTAGAAATGAGATTTTCTAGCCATTGTCAGAGGTCCAGTCACGCAGGTCTAAAAGAGCGCTGGATCACAGTAATACACGTCACTTCTGTCTCTCTTTGCTACGGAAAAAAAGGGAAAATCTTTCAGGCCACTCCCGAAGCAAAGTAAAGGTCAGGCTTTGAATGGTATCCAAACCTTTTTGTCTCTCGGTATTGCTGTACTGCAGACTCCAGTAGTTTGCCAGCAGTTCACTGCTCTGTGCAGCAGCAGAAGGAACAAGGCACGACAGCAAAGTGCTTCACTAATTGAGTCTAAGAACCCATGTTGTGTTCCAAAACAACCCATTGCATGAGCGAAAATTTCAGGTGTGGACAGATGTGCTCGTGTGAAGACAAGGAGGAGCCCATCACTGGTTTCTGGACAGAAAGGAGAGCAGTGTCAGCCCATGCTTCCTGGCAGAGTTGAGACAAGTGTCCGAACCACAGCTGGCAACTTTCAAGGGTCATGCAAAGCCTCACCCAGCACTGATGTCTCTGCTTTCCCTTCTAAAGAATATTCACTCTTCTCACTGGAGCAACCATATTTTCTGCAAATAAGTTAAAAATTCACTCAAATTTCTGAGCACTCTTTTCTAATTTGGTGATCTGTCCCCTCTCATAATTTATAAGTGCAGAATATTGCTCTTTCTCAAAAAAGAATTATCCTCTTAACACTTCAAAATCATTCCACATTTGTATTTATGGCTCCTGATCAGCCTTTTCTAACTTGAGGAACATGTTGCAGTGTCACTTCTCTGATGTCCCTGGCACACACCTGCCATTCCCCAGTGGTACAAACACCTCTGGTTTGAGCACTGACATCGCTGCCTATGGCTGACTTCCTAGAGCAAGGAATATATAACAGTAAGTGAATAATTGTGAACAGTGTATGAAATCAGTGAGAAAGCTTTTATTTTCCCTTAACTGTTTTCTCATTTTTTGGAAGGGGTGGGTACAGTACCTGACACCGTACTGCTCTCACCTGTGAGGTTGCCAGTGGGGATCACTCACTTGCCTTAGGGGCCATTACTTACCTTGGAAGAGGCTGGTTGGCTCCTCACTTACCTTCTCTCTCTGATGAGTACCGACAAGGCTAACTTTTGGAAAATTTAACTGAGGTAACACATTTCTATGGGAATTCAGATCTGTAAATTTCTCCCCCCAGTTTAAGGAGGAAAAGATATTAAAATACCTCTCACAGTATGACACTGCGTTCATCTCAGCTCTTGTATGTAGACAATCAGAGTTCCTGGAAAACATTTGAAAAGGTAAAGGAGAAAGATATTCCTAATTGATGGCTTTACTAAAGGGAAAGAAAACTTCTCTCTCTTATTATGATACCCTGTATTTTTTCTTTTGAGATTCTTATTTTTAACTGAAACTGAAAATTAAGGTATTCTAGGTAGCTAGAGTCAATTACAGTCTTCACATGTATCACGTTTGAACACAATAGAGGTTTTCGCTGCTATTTTATCTGGAGAAAATAAAAATGCAAACATATGCAGAGAAGCTGATTAGACCTTTATCTTCTTCGGTCTAAAATGTTAAAATTTAAAATTCCAATATTTTTATTCAAATAAATGTTATTCTCACTCCTGAGCAGCAGTGATGACTCATGCCATAAGTGCATCTCCAAGTTAAGAGTTTTATTGTGCATAAAAAGTGATGGTTTGACTCTGCCCCAGATCAGAAACTGTTCTGCAACTGAATACTGCATATGGGATTCTGTTTCTTTGTTTCAGCAAATATCAGAATGCCACATAGAAATGTAATTTAAAAAGACATTTAAGATTAACATAGTATGCTCAGGAAATAAAACACTAATAGTAAGCAATCAACTTACTTTGTTCAACTAAAAATAGAAGCATGCAGTAGCAAATTGAATTGAAAAGAAAAATGAGGTACCTACCTGTCAGACTATTTAAATTCCTTTTTGATTTTTTAACAGAAGCTACTAGACAGTCAGATCGTATCTACACTTTGTAGTGTGAAATCCTAAATGCTTTGTAGTTAACCAAGATGCAGGAAATATTCTTCCTACATTAGTTTTCTCTCCAGAAAATCACTTTCAGGTACTTTGGAACCGAACCAGATGTAAGCATGAAGGAACAGAATGAAATCTACAACCTGATGACTGCTAAACATTTCTGCAGCTTTAAACCAAATAACCGCCCACGTTAATTTGTATTCAGCAGGTAGGGAAAGGATGCTGGTGTTAGAGTGCATGAGAAGAAAAACTGAGATAAAAATGGATGCCTGCCAAATACATGAACACAATGTCCAGAAAAATAACCGATTGTAAAGAACATCCTCTCTTCTTCAGCAACAGATGTTGCCGAAGTGATTAAAAAAAATAATACATTGCTTTGTGGGTCATAGGGTGCGACCGTAACTGAAAAAACGTTTAGTGGCCTTTCAGTTCAAGAACATCGTGACACATGGAATCAACACTATTATTAAGCCATGAATCAGCCACAGGAAAAAAGTAAGATTTTTTTTAAAAGCCATCTGAGCACAGTGAAGAAACTAAACCCAATATTAATGAGATGTATGTGCATAATTACCCATTCCCTGGACATGCTTTAATGTATAAAGGTACAAGACTCAAATATGGCACAGAAGAATAAAACACCTCTTGTTCACCCTATAATTGCACATGTAAATTCACTACTGAGATTCATACAGTTTTATCAGCAGGTTAAAAATCTGATGGCAGGAGCAAATAAAATGAATTTGAATAAACATTTCAGTTTTTTCTTACCTTTTCAATAATTATATTCTTTTTTGTTAGGTATGTAGATTTTAATAACCTGAATCTTCCAAAGAAACAATTTCAACAAAGTCTGAATGGAGTGCATCTATAATACTTCATGTTTTCACACTGATGTCCCACTAATTCACCTCTTACGTTCTTTTGTTGTTGCTGCTGATGGCTGATCACAGGTAAATTGGATTGTGGCTTTTTAGGAAGAAAAGAAAAAATGACATAATCTAACGGATCTCCTGGATTAAGCCTAAGCATGTCTGCCTACATGAAGTGCCAGTGCTACGAAATCCACAGAAAACAGAAACATTAAAAAAACCTTCACACTTTCATAAAAGGAAAAAAGATGAAACTCTTTTCAGCAGCTTTTACCAGGGACTGTATGGGTGTGCTTTCTCCTCTAAAGCAGAAGAAAGTTTTTCTACGAAGGAAAGCTTTCCAAAAGAAATCTCAAAACATACAGGTTAAAGGAGTAAAGGAAAAAGGGCTGAAACATTTCTCTAGCAACCACAATAATTCTTTGGTCTTACTCCTTCATGTTATTAACATCATGGATTTTATCCAAATAAAAACAGCTTCTAAGTCACCACATACATACATAAGGTACGTTTAGATTACCAATTAATGCATATTTTCAAGAGCTTTTATGGGATGTGCAAATATGCTAAAGCAGGAAAATAAAAAACTGCATTGTAACCAGCATTCTTACTGTTTCTTTATTAGTTCAAAGGAAACTGAAGCGGATAACAACAGGCCTCTTACAGTTCAGGGCAATGCTGTCGATACATAGCTTCATACTTTGCATTTGCTTCCTTCAGGAAGTTATTGAGAACAGACAGTACAGAACTAAAGTTTTCATACTTAATAAAGCAAGTAAATTAACAGATTTCTTCAAACACAGCGTACAAGGGAAAGAAGAAATCTAAAGTCTACAGCATTCACAGGTTAACTTGTTTTCTGTGTCCTACACGTTTTTTCCTTGCACTAGCCTTCAGTGCTGTCAGATCTGTATTCCTAAAGAAGACAAATGGTTACAGAAAGTCCAACTCAGACATGCTATGAAAATCAAATTGTAACTGAATGATTGTTTAACATTAAACTTTTGTGTTTAATGAGGTTTAATTAAGAAAATACACGCAGAACACTACCTTAATTTTTTTACTTGCTTGTGTCCTATAGGAGTCAAAGGATACTGTGCAGAAATTGAAGCCTGCCTGGCGTTGTTTTCTCTTAAAATTCAACACATTAAACACAGCTGATAAGATCTGTGCCCACGTCACATACCAAAGCAAGACATCTTCCAAGTTCAGATCAACAGCATCTTGCAAAGGCCCATTTTGTACCAGAACTCCAGTGCATTCTGAGAGTTACAACTTCTGTTTGGAAGAGGCAGTAATGGGCTGTCAGACATCACACAACATTCAGCTGCAGCTGAAACCTCTGAATTGTGGAATTAAGTCAAAATAATGTTTTCAGTTTGATAGCAGCATATCTGACCAAGACTAAAGGGATGCTGAAGTTCCTAAAATTCTGTAAAATAAACTTAGCGCACAGAATGGCACTTCTGAACAATCCTCTGTAACACAATAATAACAAATAATGTGAAGCACATGAAGTGTAATGGGCAGAATGATGGACTGAGCGGACAAGATGAATGGAGTTGAGACAAATTATTAGACAAAAGGAATCATACTTTAATTTTAGTACTTAAGAAATGTAATAACTTTCAATGTCCTCTACTTCACATTTTAGATAGGAACACTCACTTCCGTACATGTTCATCAGTATCTCTAGAGTAAGCCCCTTACTACACTGAGTTGACAGAAACACAAGTCAGTTGAACTTCTCTTCTGGGAGATGCTTGAAGGAGTGCAGTCAGATTTCTACTTCACTGAGCTCACAAATCTTCTGGTGAGGATGTAACTGCTTCAGACTCTGTATTTTGCTTTTCCGCGATCATTGATAACACATATGTGCTGAAAAAAAATACAACACCGTTTGCAACAGCATAGTTAATTACATTATTAATCATTAATGTATTGCTCAGAAATAATTTTGTCTGGCCAACTCAGTAATCTCGCTATTATGCCTTCCTCTCCAGGGACCTGAAATTGAATTCTGATTTCACCTTCTAGCTACAGTGAGTTCTGCCACTTGCAATTCCCAGCTTCCAGCTCCACCCTGGCAGTACCACAGGAAGCAACGACAAGGCTGGCAAAGCTTGCACCTTTTTTCTGTCATTATCTAACAGAGAAAAGGGGCAGGCAATATAGCAGTAAAATGCCCAAGCTGTCTGAACTGAGCTGTATTTCAGTTCTTGCTGCTGTCACTGCATTTACAGGGAATGGTGGAACCATTGAGTCCAAGGCTCACAGAAGATGGAAGCATGGCAGAAGTGAAAAGTTCTGCTCTTAGGGGCTAAGAGGTGGGAAGGAAAAATTCACAGTGCTGAGCAGTGACTCCTTTGGATTATTTGAGGTTTTGGAGGGAGTTCTACACTCACTGGAAGGATCCCAAGCATGGCATAAGACCCCAGGGATAAGGTAAAGAGTCTTTAAGACACCCCAGAAGTGATTTTTTTTTTTTTTTTTTAAAAGAAACTTACGTTCAGATCTCTGAAGTACTCGTTGTAGTCTAAGGCATAACCTACCACAAATAAATCTGGAATTTCAAATCCGTAATCTGTATTGAGATAAATAACAAACACCATCAATACAAGATAGGTGGCCACTACATAGCCCTTCAATTCATCTCTTGGTTTCCTGACAAGAAAACTACAGATAGGCGTAGTCAGTTCGGGTTCTGTTACTTTTGACTCAGACACCAAGGTCAGCAAGTGGCCCAATATACAGTTCCAGCTCACAGAGTGTTTGTGACAGGCACGTGAACAGTCAGCAGAGAGCTGGAGAGCTGCTTGCAGTCACCAGTGGTGCAACAGACACACTGTGGAAGGAAGCCAAAATCTGAGCAGGAAAATTCTGTTCTCCAGAACGGGCAGCTCCATTGGTATACATATGTGATGACAACTGTCCAGCAGCACGTTAATGATGAAAAAAGTACAATTTTAATTCAGAAGCTACTTACAGAGCTATGCAGAGGTTTAGGTATTTTCTTCTGAGGGTAGGCAAAGCTGCTACGCATCTTATCCCACCAAAATGTGTCAAATGCTTCTTAAATTAAAGCCCCAATCTCATGAATACTCATGCACATGCTCAACAGAGTAACGGCGTGCAGTGTAGCTGAATCACACAACTCACACACTTGGAGCTAATTCAGGCGTGTGTCTTTGTGTGTGTGAAGTTTTGCGCAGTATCAGCACCATAGAAAAGGGGTTAGATTCTTTCCAAGTTGTTCATTATGTAACTAGAGAAAAACACAACCTCATGGACAAAAAATCTTTTGCATACAATTTTTTACAGCATAAAGAAATTACAGGTATTCAAATGAGGATTTTTATTAAAAATTATGAGAAACAGACACCTTGGAATTGCAGGTTTGGGTACGTGAGCAAATACAGCGCTATTAGTGGTTCAAAGGAGGATATCTGATTTCATAAAATTCATCAGTAAAAATAAACAAGAAAGTGGAAAAAACCTGCTTAATTTTACAAGTTATTACATAAAAATATTAACTATCCTTCACAGAATAATTTTATTGGGTTTTATATTAACATTCAAGAATCCAGGAAAATGGGTACTTTAATTTACTGGATTAAATACTGAAAGTGAAAGATATGACTGTATAAAAACGTTTGGATCACAGTTCAGATTACTGGGCACAGTGCCATGCCCAACACTGACTAGCTTTTGCTTCCCTCTCTCCCACACCCCAAATGAAGACCCTTCATGCTACCTCCTGGTACTCACCTGCCTACTCTCCTTCTCTCCAGCTCAGCTGTGACCAGAGCCTCCTTCAGTACCAAAGCTGGTCGATCTCTTCTAGGTGGACCTATTCTTTTAGCCACGTACCAGGTATTATATCATTTATTCTAATAAGTCTAAAGTGACAATAGCTTGGTATGGCTCCGTTTATGGCTTTGACTAAGCATAGTCCAAGTACCAGCACTGCAGAGAGAAGTGGTGCTGGTATGACTCAAATGGGGCAGCAGGAGGAAGCTTAAAAAGACCAATTTATCTTTTGCTTTTGGGAGGCATTTGATTATTATGTTATTGTTTAGCCTTTAAACAATAATGCTTCTCAAAAAATATTCTAAGTATACAAAACTTATGAACAGCGAGGTCACAATGAAAGAACTTTTGTGTTCAGATGGATTCCTGCAGCTCCTCTGCAGAGACACAATGAGGAAGGAAAAGGAAGAAAAGGATTTTCTCTTCGCCATAGCTTGTCAGAGACAGAAGAGAAAGCAATCACCTTAGAAAATATCCAACTGAAAAAGAGGCTAGGTTTAAACCACAGTTACACAAATCCTTCCATTGCTTCCCATACTCCCACTGACAACTGATATTTTACAACACTTCTGGCAGTCCATTGAATGATATGAAAGGCAAGTGATAGAATAATGGCAACTTCTTGTAGTGTGATGTAAAGAATTCACAAGAACACTTACAATCTGGTCTGTACCCATCAGGCCGAGATGTTCTTTTCACCAACAAACTGCAATAAAGAACAAAATAAAAAATCTAAATATTCACCTGAATAAAAAAAGTTTCCTCTGTCAAAAAACTTCTGAGCCGTGTGAATCTCTGCTCTCTTTCTGCTTCTCCTTTGACAATATTCCAATGGCAGGGAAGAGATGGGTGTGTTTCCCTTCAAAGTCTATCGGTGCCAGTCTTGCAATGGCTGAAGGGGTCATTGCCACTGCAGGACAATGCAAAGGCATTTCCTCTCCTTTCCTCCACCCTCCTCTTAGTGACTCAGGCAGCTTCTCTGCAGAGCTCCCCATGCGATACCGCAGCGCAGAGTCGCAGCAGGATCTTGGAACAGAAATCCCACTGGGAAACATGTCGGGCTGGACTAATTAATTACTAAGTCTTGTGATCGTTTTACTCACCTTGCCACTTTAATCATTTTTGGATTGTATTTTTCTATATTATTAAGCAGAACCTTCATAGTCCTTCCAGTTCCAACAATATCCTTGCAAAATACAAAAAATACAATAAGTTAAAAACAAAGGAAAGCTGAAAAGAGGAAATCTGGACAATAACTGAGCAGTTCCACATTCTTATTTTGTGGAAATTATATATATTTCCCCAGTATATTGTGAGTCACATCCAAAAATGGCTATAATTGAGCTCACACTCTTTGAAGCAAGAACCTTCATGAAATAAAGAGCTAAAGGACTGTCCGTTTCCTCCTAAAAATAGCTATACTTCTTGTACGTGGGAATCTTACAAGGGATTGGGGATGACTTTACTGGGCAGTGCAACTACACAGCGTTCAGACCTTTCAAATTACGCTCAAGACTACCACACGTCAACATCTCTCCATCTCAGGGCTAAACCTGCTCTATCTGTTGTCTTCTTAGCCCAGCACAAATGAGTATTCTCCAGATGTGCTGTGCTCAACCTGATCTGAACGAGATCCGAACATACCTGGCTACACAACTGCACACACATGGGGAGCAGCTGTTGATCCTGAACTCTATGGGTATGTATTTTTCATTTGCAAAACCTCACCTCTGCTCCTCAGCTACCTGCAAACATTAACAGAATTTGCTGCAGACATTTTTCTTTTCTGTTACAGCAGTTAGCCTTGACAAATATGGAGCTTGTAGCAGTTACTCAGGTAATCAGCCATCTCTGTGGCTGATGACTTTTTCCTCCTCCTTTGCTATGGAAAGACATTCCGACATCAATTCATTTTCTTCGTTATACCATCCAGCCAACTTCTCACAGAAGCAGACTGGGCCTGAAACGCCAGTCACATCCTGATGTGCTCTTCAAGCATCCCAGTCATTTTTCTGACATTTTAACACAGCATCACCTACATTATTAATTAAGAAAGATTTTGCAGCACCAGCGAGGTGACACATTCTTTTTCTCTAGAACTGAACACTGTTGATCTACATTGGCGACATATCTGTGATGGACGTCCCCAGGGGATACTCCAGGGCGCAGTGCTAATGAGCAGGAGCCACAGGGACTTGAGAGAATGACTGACATTCCCATGCAGCGTGTGAACAACCCTGAAGCTGTAAAGCATATGTAGGGCTAC
Organism: Penelope pileata; assembly: GCA_013396635.1. Classification (NCBI taxonomy): domain Eukaryota; kingdom Metazoa; phylum Chordata; class Aves; order Galliformes; family Cracidae; genus Penelope; species Penelope pileata. Next base: position 979,274 of record WBMW01004897.1, read on the forward strand.
GCTACCATTTCAAAGTCATGCGACAGGGAAATTCAGAGTATGACTGCAGTTGATTCACTGTCTTCCAAGGAACAGAACAACCCACAGAACGGGAGCTCATGAAGCCATAAAGACAACAAATCAAGGGACACAGAAAGAAAAATTGCTGGGTATCACAAGGCAGAGTCCAAGTTAGAGTGGCAGCAATGTAGTTTGATCCCTCATGCAGTTGCAAAAAGACTGAGAGGTTATGAAGCAAACCGTATCTTCTCCCTCTTCACCACCTCCCAGCCAAAGAAGTCAAAATGCAGCCATGTTTTAGACATCGAGCGCACAACCAAGACTTTACTACAGGACTTTCTGCAAGTACAGTATGATAGAAACACCCAACTTACCTCTACAATTAAAACATTCTGAAAAAGAAAAAGAAGAAAAAGAAAAAATTACACAGTATTCACAAATGAAATGAAACATGTTCGAAAAAGTGAAATGAAGATAGGTCCATGTGCATACATACAACTGGGTAGGACACAGCTTCCCGTTTCATTTCTGTGCCCTGAATAAGAGCCAGCCATTTATGGTTTTAGGCAGGGGCTCCGACTCTGTTCAGCTCGGTCCAGATGGTCCCCCTGGTACAAGTATGGATGTAGCTTTGGAAAATATGGGATGAACCTCATTTCATTCCAGTGTCCAGCAGCGTACTACAGCGTACCCCGTAGCTTACTAACATACTGTTCCCAATATTAATATGAGAGCGCAGCAACGGTGTTCTTACTCTAAAACAAATGTTCTTCCTCTACACACCCCCCCAGAAACCTCAAAGTAAAGGATTACATGGCAAGTTGAACCTCCCATTCTCAGACTGTGAAGCACTGTCTTTCTCTTCAACTACTGCTACTGAAATCAGTAGCATTACTTGAGCAGAAGGGGAGTGGCCCAGCAAAAAGCAGCTGCGTCAAGCCTTATGACGTGATCACACAAGCTCAGCTTTCTGCTGAAAACAGCTCATAACTGTCCCAGGAATCACGGTAACTAAGGTGACTTCAGTACTTCCATTAAAAGCACTCATAATAAATAACCTACTTATTAGAGGGCACTATCATATGCACGTTCAGAAGGACAGCAATCTCTCCTACGGTCTTGCATTAAGATCTGCCTTCTGAGGTGGAACTGACAATAGGAAAAGCAAAGTTTTTTTCACAAAAATCCATCTGTGTATTCATCCATAGGGTCACACGTACGTGATCATTGTACGTCCTGCAAACCTTGAGACAGATAGTTTCATATCCATGCAGCTTACACTCCCTTTCTAGCAAGCTTGTAGGCTTTGCTACATACAAAACATGGTGACTGTGTAACTTTCCCTTCAATCACACAATCCCAAAGCTGGGAGCTCTGAGAAAGACTCAAGGACCATGGTGGAGAAGGAGTGTGTGAAGGGTTTGCATTTATCAACAGCGCAGCTCTGACAGTTTCATTAACAGGTACGATTTCTTTCTTTTTTTTAATCTGCAAAATAGAACTGATCAACACAGATCATCCACATATATATATGTATATATATATACACATACATATAATCAGGCTGCAGTCCTTCCTAATAATCACAGTGCTTGGTAGGGAGATGTGAGATGCTTCATGCACACAACCACTGCAGAAACGTGTTTCCACACACTGTGTAATCCCTAGATGCTTCTGAAATGGCAAAACATTTGGTAAAGGTGTGGAGGGAACTCCTGGTAGTAGTTCAGCCAGTGTCAGCAATGGAGATATCACTCAAGAAAGCCACTAATTTAGACTGAGCTCTGATGGAATGTGTGTTAATCTCAGAGGGTGGCTCCTTTTTGGTATTTTCATAACAGGTTTCACTGGTGGTTATCCTGCTTGGCACTCCTGACTTTCAACCTCCCAGGTGCTGACAAAAACAACTCTGTGTCTGAAAGACCTAAACCTGTGGAGGTAAAAAGTCAAAGGCCTCTTAACAATGCAACTCTGAAGATGTCCTGCCTCCAGAAACGTCTTCCTTCAAGAAAAAATGGAAATATGGAAATCCAATAGATAAAATGAGAAGACCAAACCCATGTTCAGTAGAAGCTCATGGTAGGCTTACAGGGATGCACCTTGTTAATGGAAGACATTCGGGTCTGAAGGAGTTTGGCTCTCACCTGGTTTCCTGGATGAATTTCTAAGAAGGGAAAACACTTCCAAAGACTAGCCTGGGACACTTGGGTCTGGGGCATAAGCAGGTCACTTGATTCAGTCATTGGACACCTGAAGATTATCTACAGGAGTAATGGTTTAACCGTCCCCCAGGGAACTTGCACAGCTGGTGACACGTGTAGCTGCCATATTGGTATCTATATATTTATGATCTACAGGGAGAGCAGAAGAGTGGACAGGTATACAGGGGTATAGGAAATAACCTCACAAGAACTAAAGATGGAAACAAACTCCCTTAGTACCAGCAAACAGTCCAGGATGACTGCAGCTGGCATCTGGTGGGAGAGGCTGACCTGACAATGTCAGTCTGACATCCTGACTTATGCTGACAGTTTACTGCATCTCTTGCTGCTTCTCATACTGTTGACAAGAACTTTACTCCCAAATCAAAAGCACAGGCCTTCTAGTGACATGACCTATCCAGCAGGTATGGCAGGAGATGGAACATACCAAATCTGACATGGCAGAGGCTGCAGAGCCCCGCGTTAGCAGTCCATGTCAGGGTGCTGCAAAGGCCAGCCACTCCCCAGCCAAATAGTAGTTGGCAGGGGAGGGGTCTCACCAGCCAAGGGCCACCCCTACAGCTGCCGAGCAAGGCAAGCAGGACAGCCCTGAGGCAGATTCAACAAGCAGTGCAGATCATCAGGCAAGTTCCTGGTGAGGAGACAGGTCTGAGGCCAAGCTCAGATGTCAATCCACAGGTCAGGATCAGGTCCAGTGAGAGTAACCAGGGTTAAACACAGCCCGCTGATTGCCAGACCAGCTCACAGTGATGAGACAGATCCAAGGTTAAGCTGGGAAGTCAGTGTGTGAGTCAGGGCCTGGAGTAACAGCGTCTATTAGTAAGGCCCAGGCACAGCTGGAGCTGAACATCAGTACTCATACAGCACAGACCAGTCATAGACTGAAAGCCTAGGGCTGAGCTGAACTGGGGCTCCCGTGTCCACAGGTGTGGGTAGAGCCCCTAGGTGAGACCTGGCAGGACCACGAGGGTCTATTAAAGTGCACTCAGGGCCCTGACAGATTGAGAGAAAAGCATAGTCCTGGGATATTTCATCAATAGACAAAGATTTTTTTTTTTTTTGCTGCAGTAGCTGCTTCACCTATCCTATCATGAACAGCAACATAGACTCTCTTGCTTACTTGCAAGCAGAAATTATAAAGAATAAGGGGACAGCAGCCTCCCTGGCCAGGGAGTTGAGATTAAACCAATGGGGAGGAACAGACCTTACTAATTAACTAATGAGAAGAAATAATCATAGGTATTAATAGAAAGCGGGCTGAGGAGAGCTTGAAAGATCACCAAGATGATTTTCTTGGCCCAGAGGATCAACTTACACTATCCCTCACAGATAATCTGATTCACCTGTTCTTCAACATGTTGAGGATTTCTGAACTTCCTCACGTAATGTGTCCCAGTGCCTCAATATCTAAGAGCAAAAATACAGTTAGAAAACTTCTGTTGCTACTTGGTCTGAACTTGTTTTGCTGTGGACACAGGAAAAAAAAATATTTTCTTTCTTCCACATTTGAAGATGGATAAATTTCCTGTTTCCTCTTCTTCAGATTAAACATTTCTTATTTGTTTTCTTACAAGTTACATTTCCTAGATTCCTGAACATTCTTTTGTTCTCCTCTAGAACCTGTCCAATTGGTCAGAATTCTTCTTCAGCTGCGGTGACCCAAGCCAGAGAGAAGCCTTTCCCAGTCTCAAGAAGAATAAAAGAGCCACTTTTCATGCCCTATAAATTATCCTCCCTTCTACAAATTCCAATACAGTGGTTACATCTTCCATAAAGTTACGCTGCTGTCTCACGTTCAGCTTGTGATCCCCCTATCATCTCCAGCACAGAACTGTTGCTAAGTCAGCCCTTCCCCACTTGCACTTACACGAAAGATTACTTCTGTATAAACACAGAAGTCAGTATTCATCTTGACTGTCGTTACATGTCATTCTTTGAGTCAAATTCTTAAAACAATTTCTTAAGATCACAATTCTATATTGTAGTATTTCTCCAAGTAGTATCATCAGCATGAAATGCTAATTTAGCCTTTTAAATCGTGAATTAAATATTGTAGTCATTGGAGAACACGCTTTAATGCATCCAGTCTGACAATGAAGCACAATTAACAGTTTCTAGAGAACATCTTTCCAGCCAGTTACACATCCACCTCATAGAAATTTAATCTAGTCTACATTTCCCTATCACAAATGACTCGTATGAAGGAAGGAACATGAACGTGGAATCAGACATGCCTGAAGGGTTTGTCTGGCCACCACAGCAATAGCCACCTGCACAAGACTTCAACTGGAGGGTAAGATCTCATATTGTTTAATTATCTTGAGAAGGAATGATACTGGGGGACCCTGAAATTCTCTGACCAGCGTTCTGTTATTCTTACCACTTCCTCCTCAGATTCAGTGCGTCCAAGAGTTGTAAATCATATGCACTGGGAGATTTGGTTCTTTGAAAGTCCCTTTAATCAGGTAGTTGTCTAGCTAAGGAAGCACAGATATTCTGGTTTGTATTATGCGTGTTTTCATTATTGCAAAAGCATTAATGAGTATTTTCTATGCTTTGGAGACACCCTGTATGTAAGAACTTTGTAATGGAAAAGCTGCTATAAAGTATTTAGATACGAAAACATTTTGTGTATATTACTAAGCAAGCATCCTGATGGTTGAGAATGATAACAGGAACCCCTGTTTTGCTTAGGAAAGCTCACTGTGATTGAAGTTATAATACTTAACCTTTCCTTGTGACTGAGAGCATTCAAAATAGTTTGTCATCCTCCAGGACCAGAAACCATGTCTTTAAAAAAGACATGATGTGCTGGGAAACTGACAGTATTACTGCATATCCTCTACCTTTCTCCTGCTGAAGTGGGCTACAGCTAGAAGGGCTCCCTTCTAGGAAAGGGATGGTACTGCAGAGTAGCAGGGAAACAAGCTGTGAAGGAATGTTTTGACACACAGTATCTGAGAGCAGCTATTGGTGATGTACAGCTACAACTGGTTGAAATGGATTAGCTTGTCTGTGAGCAGATAGATAGGAGAAGATAGAAGAAGAAGGTCAGGATAAAACAAATTACTATCAGTACTGTCACCAGCATCCCGAATGCAAAGCTGGCTGCATCCAGCATCTCTTGGGAAAGGTCACAGATATGAGCAAGACCTTATTCAGCTTCACCATGAAATCCACTCACGAGTTGGTGGGCAAGAGACTGGTAAAATTCATCAGCTTGTGATACTACAGCCACAACTGACAGCTGGATACACGATGTGATGTTACAGGACGCTGAAGAAAAGGTCTTTTTCCAAGTATATGTAAATGTTTGAGGCTCCTGTACCACATAGATCAAGACTGTTTTGTCCTTTCAGATACAGCTGTGGTGACTGCAGAGGAAGAAACCACATGAAAAGTAATCTGGCCTTCTGGCATGCATTTGATGTTTTCTGTCTATTTTTGGAGCTCAGAGAACAGGAAATAGGAATATTTACTGACATGGTGACTAGAATGAAGATGGCTTAAATTCCGAGTGGAGCCATTTTCACCAATACAATCTAGGAAGTACGTCCAGAAATCTAATGCCACTTCCAATACATATTACAGAGAGAGAAAGAAAGAACAGTCAGTTTTTAACATAAAGCCTGGAAGTACCTCTGGTAGTCCAAACAAAGTGGCTCAACTCTCAAAGAGACTGAAACACCTTTCTACAAAAAGGTTACAAAAGAATCAGTAGTTTCCATTGCTGATAGATCAGAGGAATGGTTGTGATGACTGAGTTGTCCTGCGATCACAGCTTTTTCTACCAGGTCGTACGCTGGTGTAATATGTGCTCTGTGTTTTTCAAATGCCAGAGGGAGAGGGTTTCTGCAAAGCTTAAAATTCTCCAGTTTTGAGCGACCAGGGTGCATACAACTTCTGACTCTGCATGTGCATATTTGCACTGAGTAGAAATATTTGTAATGTGAACTGAATCTGAATTTGCAGCGTGAACTGAATCAAGGATAAAGTTTGTGCTCTCATAACCCTTTTTAGATAGTAGTAGAAATTGTCACAACATGGACCTGGAAAAAAGGAGTTTTTGACAAAATTAGTACTATGCAAAATGAAGAAGCAATTACTTCCACTTCCTGCATTCAACAGGAATTTCTCTCATGTCAAAGGAATATTTTCACTTCTATTATAAATTTCCATGCATTTGTGAATTAAAAAAAAATAAAATGGAAATCTGCAAAAATTAAGAAACACTTTTCTGTAGCCTACTGCCTTTCAAAGCCACACGAGCTAATCCACAGCAAGAAAGTAGGCTGGTATAATAACACGTGTAAAGAAAATCCTGACTTGTGATAAGCTGAAAAATACTCCAGCCCTGAGTCAATATATTTCTATTGTTTAACCTTCCCACAGGTCAATAACAAATGGAACAATGTCAGCTAACAAGCAAGCAGAGCAATGAGATCACGTATAACTCCTGCCTGACAGCGCTATGAAAACTATTTTTCACCTTCCTGGAACATAATAACTTTTTTTTTCCCTAGATTTTGACTTTACATTCCACTTAAAAGCTTAATTTCAAAGGAAAAAAATTCCTATGTTTTGAAATAGGTAGTGAAAAAGCGTTTGAGGGAAAGCTTGTCTTGGTATTCATATAAAATAATTTTTTAACAAGGTAAAATGCTAAGTTGTAGATTTAGAAGGAGGGAGTGAGTGTTTCCTGAAAAGCAGAAACTCTACTTAAATAATCAAACAAACAACAATATTTAACGCAATACTACAGCTAACAGGACGAATGCAGTCCTTGCATGTATAGCGAGAACATCAGGTGGGGACACGACCAGATAATATTCTCCTTAAATGTCTCCATATAAAATCAACAGAAGAGCATGCATACACATTTTAAAAGAGAAAAACTGTTAAAAAACAGAAAGAGCTGAAAACAGAGAAGTAAAATGATTTGAGACCTGGGAAAAACACCTTACAGTGAAGTAGGGTTTGTAGCAGGAAGTAATAGCTTTTATTTAATTAACAGCCCAGTTCCCAGTGGGAGAACATTTTTCACAAAAGAACTTTGACCTCTCAGCCCACAACCTCAAAGAGACCACAAAATACCTTCAACAGCTGAGCCTGGGAACACAAATTCAGAACTGCTGCAAGCACTAGAAATCATGGACTCGATGAAATACTGGGTTTATGGCACATTATAATCTTCCAGTGCAGCTGACCTCCAACTCATTTATCAATGTTCCACAGCTGATAATTTGCTCTTATTTTAGCTCAGAGGAATTCTTAACATTTTTATCTGCCTCTTTGGTCATAGGGCAGGTGATTGTGTAGGGCAATCCCCCTTTTCTCCCAAAGCATCTAACTTATTCCCACATTAGGTTAAAATTAAGGATCACTCCTAATCTGTACTTAGCTTGAAGTCTGCTGATTCTGTTCAGACCAATCAAAGGATCTGCATACTTGAGGTTTTTTTCTTCCAACTCTATCCACTGGTCTAATTCAAATTTCCAGTTGTTAGAATTAACAGCCTTAAAACCTTGCCTTATTTACATCCTACTCCACGCCAGTACTTCACAACAGACTCCCAATGGATTACTTCATCTAAAAGAAGCTCAAGTAATGACTGGATGATGGGCAAATATGCTGCAACACATAGCGATACCAGTTTGATAATGGCAGGCAGCTCAATCTAGTGAGCAAAAGTATAAAAAAAAAAAAAAAGGCAGCAGTGAAAGGCAAAAAGCTGACTAAATTCAGGTGAGAAAATCAGGTGCACCATTTCAGCACTGAGGCCAGTTAAGAGTCGGTAAAACACGCCTGAAGTATGGAGGCTTCTCCATCCAGATGTTACATCAGGACTTCACACCAGTTGGTAGCTCAGAAGAGAAACTGCAGCCACGTTGAAGAAATTGGTGGGTGGGACCCTTCAATCTAAATTATCCCGAAGTTCAGGCAAGAATATGGTGGTACTTCTGGATCTTTAAAAGAAAAAGAAAACAAAGAAAAAAAGAAAAAAGAAACCTAATATGGTAAGATTTGCAGAATTTTAAGACTGTAATTCAAAAGGGCAGATGCACTTAAGTTTTGTAAAGCTCACAGAAGGTAGGTAGCCAGCTTAAAAGAAGGAAGAAGACCTTTTCCAACACATAACAAACATGAAACTTTGCTGCAGGATCATGCATAACTGAAATTACAAAGAGATGAGGCAGATAGGGACAGCAATTCTAGCACCAGATCTATTCAGAATGAGAGTCAAGATGTAACTTTGATTTAGAAACTCTGACTACTAGCTGTGTTTCACATATCCTTTCCCTAGTAAAGCTCCAGTTAAGTGCTGCTCGAGATGTGACACAAGCCCGGGTAGACCTTTCATCTTATATACTATGGCAGTAATGGTGGTCTTGTGAGAGGAGAAAATTCATGGAAATTGGGACTGATGGAAATGCTTTCACCACAGGTCCCATTGGTTTCTTGAGTTCTTTCCTCTCTTCCTCTCGCACAAAACTAAACTACTTGGGGATACACATACTATACTGTTAGTTACACTAGCTCATAACGTATGTATGAATAAACAGCTGCTGGAAAAGGTGATTTATTTTATATATCCCCTTCCACAGATAAAGGCATATTCCTAAAAAAATACAAAAGACTTAAAAATTTAAAAAAAAAAAAGGTGCAGCCCCTTTTTGCCTATCTGTATTTCTTTTTTGGGAGGGTGGTTGTGAAGGGCTACAAAATAGCATATTTCCATTCCCTTTAGTTTAATTTCCATTCAAAAGTCTGCATTTTCATTTAGATTATTTCTAAAGGCACTTTCTTTTCATGCGTACTCTGTACCATCAAAAGATGCATAAATTGATAACGTGGCTGTTCAGACTGAATTGTTAACTTAGCAGCTTACTCATCTTGCCTTGCAGGACTATCAGAGGCACAGCGCTAGCTTTCTTAGCATTGTGTTTGGGGAAACTCAGGTCCTACCAGTTTAACACAAGACATCTTATGACAACTTGGGCTTGAAGAAGCAGTGATGTAGGGCTGAAGAATCATCAACAAGCAAAGGCTAAACAATAATTTGCAAAGTCTCAGCGAAGAGGTCAAAGGGAAGCAATGAGGACTGCTGTTAAAACTGGCATCATTTGACAGCGTGCACAGGAATGAAATCTGCATATCCTAACACCTCATCAAGATGGTAGAAAATAATGAGAGACTTTAGAGAGAATAGACATCTGAGTAGCAGATTTCTACAAGGTTTCAGAAAAGGTCACAAATTTCTGATTTTAATCTTTTCTGCTGAGCTGATCTACAGCTTATGGCATTCCTGCAAAGGCAGACGTATCTCTAAAATGCTTTCTTTCTGGAATTCAGTTTGGTCAGTCTCAGCTGCTGCTGATGAGAGCAACTTGGTTAACATTCTAGGAGTCAATGTAGACTGGCTCCAGCTGCTTAAAGCCTTCACAGCTGGTTCAATAGCTCTGGTTTAATGGAGTGGGGGATGTAGCAGCGGGAATGCTGATGCAACCAACTTTGTGTTCTCAACGAGCACCATGTTGAAGGCTGCACACACACATGCTCTGCTTGCAGCCAGCTTTACAGCATGCTTCTGTTGGGCAAAAGAGTTACAGCAAATTACCACAATCCATTATCAGTCTAATGGCAGTGCAGGAATAGATCAAGGTCTCCTTTCTCTTACTTGAAGGAAAATGTATAATTTTTCAATAATATGAAATTGGAAGGGGATTTTTTTGGCACAGGTGGAATCAACAGAATTATGGACTCATATGATGTAAAGGCAAGTGGGACAACAGAGCCCATGTGAAAAATGAGACAGGAAGTCTGGGAAGTTTTTGTTACACTTTCTTCAGAACAACACCAAAAAAGTAAATAATGATGAGCAGATTACCTGAGAAGAAAGTGCAGGGCAGAGTGATTGACTTTGAACAAAATACAGAATGTCTTTTGCTGTGGAAAAAGCAGTTAAGGATGGCAATCGTCAGAAGAGTAGACAGTATAAAATCTAATTAAGAACACAATGAATGACAAAAGTGACTTAAGATGGCAGCTAAGCAGAGGTACAAAAGGTATCAGATGCTTCAAAATACACAAAATCAACCTCTGAAAAGATGAAAAAGGCAAGACTGAATGCATGATAGGAAAACAGTACAATATACAGAGGTAAAGATAGAGAGACGTAAAGATTACTGGGGGACATGGCTGCTGTATAAGTGTGCAGTGGATTTTGTGCATCTTCACTGTCATACGAATAGTCTCTCACGCCATTAAAATACTGTCATACAAATTTCTGTAAAGTTACGGACACTATTCCAGAAAGGAAAGCATATAGGGAAAGAGAGTGTAACTGTAGTCAAGGCAGTTAATACTGAAGGAGAAAAAATAATAGTAAGTATAGAAGTTCAGAACTCTAAGAAACAAACTTGGAATGGTGAAGAAGAGGATAACATGTATTTTAAATCTAGAGAATAAAACTCTGTGTTACACAGATGCCACACGGATCCTTTATTCAATATTGGAATGCTAACATTATTAAGAGAATGCTAAAGAAACAACTCAGAACTCATTAGAAGCTATGGCAAACAGAAAATTATGTGTAAAATGAGAGAAGAAATGAGAGACATAAGTGTTGATGAGAAAGTGGGACTGCATGATTGTCCTAGTTTCTAACA